>JAPYYZ010001822.1:0-14314 GCA_030522705.1 Eretmocerus eremicus | reverse complement strand
GTTCACCTTTGTTCATAGTTTGAAATTGGGGTTTCACCTTTTTCGCACTCAAAAAAAATTATGAAAAAGTTGCTTTCTCCAATTTTCAGTACTTTTTCCAAAAGAAGCCACCATTTTGTTTTTCCATTGCAAGATATCGCAATTCTGACCACGGGAATCGAAAGAGCACACCCGAAAACAGGGGGGTAGGGTATTTTGATTCCGATGAGAGAAGGTTTTCCATTCGAGAACAGAGGACGAAAATTAGTTAATAATCGACTCCGCTTGGGCGCTAATGGGATAAGTATGTGATATTGGTCATAATGTTGTTCATACGTATATTGACCTGAAATACGTTCAGCATACACAACGAATAGAACACTAGGATGCCAAGAAGACTGGGAGATGAAAGATAAGATTGAGATAATGTTCAAGAAAATAACAAAATATTCTGGAATGTATGGCGGAGAGATCCTTCACTTTCCTCTCCCTGTGTTAATCCTTTTGATCATTTTGGTACTCGATTACGAGAGTAAAATTCATCGTAATACAAGGCCACGCCATTGAATATATAGCTAATAGATGACCAACCAAATTAATCGATGCTCAGTACATTACGTACTGTATTTATTATACATTATTAATCATTATGCTCATTGCATTGAGTCGATGATGTTCTGTGTATGGAAGTGTATGATATTTCAAGGGTGTCGAGAGGAAGTATCCCAGGAGATATAATGATGGAAAACCTTATTCCTTCTTTCTCAAACCAAGAGACTGAAATCCAAGAGTCCGACAAAACAATATTTCCAGTCAAATATGATAGAATTGAGTGATTCCGAACGGTATTAGAGTTCTATTCCTGATATTTTTGCCGATTTTTCTGCACGTGCTCGTTTCTTCTCGGGAGGAGCATCCCTGTGCCACATGAACAATATTTAGAGCACATCAACCGCAAATATCTCAATTTTTAAAATTTTTGGTACAGAATCGATGGTAACACTCAGAATCATGATTAAAAAGATTAAACTGTCCTAAATAACCCACTCATTCCTGTACCTGATCAATGTGAGAGATTCTATGAAGACAAATGTATTGCGTACATAAGCACCTATTTGTATATCTCATTTTTTTGTTTAAATTTTACTTTTATTATTATATTTTTTTTTATTGAAATTACTTTCATTATCATTCTCTATACTTCACCAGCACAGTGGTCTGTGGCTAGGTATTCCACAGTCGTAAATGTATGTATATTGTGCTGTCAATCTTTTTACGTAATGCTTTAACTTTCGAGGGCCACTGAGTCCTTAGTCTAATAAACAAATTTCAAATTCTAAAATTCTGAAAGAAATATGGCATGGTCGTGAGATTTCCTGAATGGACAAAAAAATTTTTCGTGAAAATGTGATCGCAGATGTCTAATGGAATATATGGTAGCACGAAACTGAGCTTGAGATGTATTAAGATTGATGATGCTCCTATTTATCAGGTCAACTTTGGGATTTCCGAATTGATACGCGTAGAATGTAGATATTTTTTCTAGTTGGTTGAGCTATTACGAAGTTAATATATGCTGATCTGTACAAAATTGGCATTGTTATCAGTCGAGGAGTCGACTCTGGATCAGTAATACTTTTTCTGTGTGCCACGGAGTGCGACACTTTTTGCGTCCCACGGAATGTGATAAATCGACGTATCATCACGGATCCTTTTGGCCGCGCAAATGTGATCAAGTTATAGCAATTTACGGTTGAAAAAATTCGTACGTGATGTGAACCATGACACGAAATGTAACACTTTTTTCGCTTCGCTCAAAAATATGTCAGTTTTTCGTATGGTGAATCGAGAGGTTCGGATTTTCGGGTCTGGGCTTATGAGGAATTCAACCTTGACACGCTCGAAGAAAGTTTTCATTGGTATGAAAAGCCATTAGATTCTCAAAAAATTGTACAGCGTAGTCTGATATTGCTACGGAATGTGACATCATTTCCATGGACACAGGGTCTTTGTTGAGTATTTACTAAATGATGAAGCTGGGGCTTGTATTTATATTCAAAATCATTTTTTCATACCTCAACTTGAAACACCTTTTGAGCGGGACGTGATCTTAAAGGCTAACCAGTGAATCCAAGGGCATGGAGGTCATGTCTGACGGTCCGGGCACTCGAAAGATAGGCTTTTCTGAGCATGTAGTGGTGCGTAGAGGGTAGAAAACGGCAACTAAGTATCATCTCTCCAAACTTCCTCGTATATTGGTAACGATGAGTATCAAACTATCCCACAGTTAGATTGGGCTGGATCTTCAGTATGTGAAATCGCTAACCACGGACATCGATTTCCACAGTTTCGAGAGAATCGCTCATATCCCATATGAATTGAAAGAGTGCGTATATAACCACTCATGTGAAGGATCAGATATTCTTTTGAACGAGAGAAATTCCCGAGTGAGTGATTCGATCAACTTCATCAAGCGATTCCATTTCCAGCTCAGTGAGACGATAAACATACAGTGAAATATTGTCGCTGTTCATTCTGCACGTCATTTTTCCTTTGAAAACACTCTACGACCTCACGATTGAATGGTTCTGGTTTGGCAATCACATTGATGATTATTCATATTCAGTGGGTACCTAGTCTTTGGAAACAGTTTCTTTGATTCAGATTTTAAAAACTTTCGTCCAAAAGACAAACGAACCATCAGTTTCCTCAATAATTGAAAATTCCAATCCATCCGTTTTCAGCCACCATTGTTACACAATTCTTAAGAACCTAACGGAAACTATCGAATCAAATATCATATTCTGGCAGAAGCATAACCAGTGATTTGATCTGTCAAACCAAATGAATCAATAACAATGAAGTATCAATAACAAAGAACTCATCGAGTGCTCCGCGCCACTGCAAGGAAATTCGAACTCTTTGCAATGATTTTTGGCGTGTTGAACATCGAATTCCGCTCCATAAATTGTTAATATCGATTCCCAAAAATATTTGCTTTGGCATCCGGAAATATCTTTCCGTTCATGACAATTCTTGGGAGGGTGAATTATGAGTGGTCACGAGGAAACTTTGCCCGTCAGTATCTCATCAGTCGTGACCATGCAAAGCAGAAAGCTGTCTTGCACCAATAATTCTTCTAACGAAGAGCAACCCTCGCTGGATTACGAAGACGATTCCCATCTTCGGTCCCACGGTATTACTCAGCGCGTATTCACATAAATAGGATTCCAGCTAATAATCCTCAAAATGCAACAGGATTCCAATCGAGAAGCTGATCTGTTGCTCTCGTAATCTCAAATTACCCGATTCGATAGTGCGGAGGCGTACGAGTGAGGATTGAGAGTGAGCAAAACGAGGCTTTGAACAGTCGACAAGTAGTGTATACAAAACGCCGCAAGCCGGTAATCCAATCGACGAGCATGCGCTCGCCCGCACGACCATTAGCCGCGGCTTCGTGAATGTAGCCTCGGGGTATTGATATTGCGCGCGGATTAACGAAGAGGAACTGATCCCGTGCTCGATTCATCGCTGGGGTATGAATATGACCGCTTGTGTGAGATGTTTGTCCTAGTGTTAGTATGATCATATCATTGTCAGCGAGCACGAGATGACTCCCGGAAGCCTCGAATTCTGGTTGAAATATCGGGGCTAATGGATCAGATGCCGGTGTCTGACAATCTCGAATGAGGCAAGTACGCAGGAGCGTCATATGGTCCTTTTCAAGCTCAAAATTCCACACATCATTCACTCATACGACTCATTGGAATGTAGAAACTTACCCTACCGAGCTTTGCAACTCACGCACCCTCATCCCATTTCTCGGATACGGCACGTATGAGTAGGAAGTAGTGTTGCCGCGATAATCGATACGATATCGATATCGTATCGCGATATCGATGTTTTTGATAACGATATAATACGAGAACGATACAAGCAACCGACTTACAAGATCGATAGCGATACTATTGGGACGATAATAATCATTGAACAATATTTCATCGCGAGATATCGCGATATTCCTGATATTGCACTGACTGCCACTGAAAGTGCCATTTAGTTTTTTTTCAGAAATACTAAAAATGTCTGTCGAAGCAATCATTCAAAAGATAATTTATATCCCAGACTGAGATACGGCTCTGGTGATTTGAAATCAGAAATCGGTTTTTTCGAGATTGTGGCTTTCAGAGACATGGAATACAATATTAGAATTTGTAGGTACTTGATTTTTCAATCTGTTCAAATTGTTCTCAGGAAGGTTTGGCTCGGCGGGTTGCCAGTGAAACCTTCTTAATCTATAGGAATTCACGTTTCCCTCAAGGAATTGAAAACATTTTACCGGACGCTACTATCCGATGCTTTTAGAATTATTTTGGCTGGTTCTTTCGGCATTTCACTATTGAAATTATGAAGCGTGATTAGCAACAATCAACTGATCGCATGAGTGAGCTTTGCTTGGCAATTCATGTAAAGGATCGAGTAAATGAAGATTGATTTATTGGTAAGGCAGATCAAGTTGGGTATTTATCCTCCCCGAAGCTCAAAGAACCAACCGGACGAGAGTCAACTCGTTAGATCATAGAAACACCAATCATGCCAAGATTCTCTTTATCTGCAAAAATTTGTATCCTGTATTGTCGGCACCTCAGAGCACTCTATCACATTGCAATGCCAAGCACAGCCCTCATACTTGACAATATTTCTACAGCCCAGCACCGATGACAAGGGTAGCGTATATTGCAGACTCATTCGCAGCGCGGTCCAAGCCATCGAGAGATAGATAGATATCAGATAGATAATAGATAGAGAGAGAGGGAGAGAGAGAGAGAGAGAGAGAGAGAGAGAGAAAGATAGAGAAAGAGAGAGCCTACTCAAAGGTGCCAACGACAAAGTGACTATGATGGCGCAAGCAGTGTACTCACTTTCCTCGGGCCTCTTGACGCTGGAAAAGCATCCGTCGGCCGACAGGTAGAGCAGAAGGGCTCCGTTCGCGGGCAGCTCCTTGAAGCCGCTCGCAAGGAACACCTGTACCTGGCTGTACGTGGGCTTGTACAGCAGGTACTTGTGCGGATTGTCGCGCCTCGGCGCGCCGTTCTCTATGAGATAGGGGGCTGGCCTGAAGGGCATACGTGCACCGGCTGGCGAGGCGTCGTGGTGGTGATTAGCGTCCTCCCGCGGCTCGCGTTCGAGCGTTTGCAGCATCCTGAACATGTCCATCGACAACTCGCTGAACTTTACCTGCAAGCATACGACACGGCCACGTGGTTCGATCGATTTTATATGCCTTCCATGATCAACTCTGTCCTGTTTGTATTTCAAGCGAGCTCCTTGGGGTGTTCACTACAAATACGTCGTGGAAAACTGTCGCGATGTGCAGGACTTTTGATTATTAGAGGAAATTTGGGCCATTCTAAATATCATCGATAGTACGAGTATGATCGATCCTTGCCTTGAGTCTAGGGCTCGAGTGGCAATGAGCATCACTTTTACGAGTCGATGGTTGGGCAACGAATATAGACGTCGATTGGAAGCACAGTCCTTCAGTAAACTTGGGGACGGGAACTTGGAGGCCGGTAACACGGGCGTAGTTTTGTTATTCAACTGCTCAGTAGCGTCCGGTCAGGCTACTTCTCAATCGAATAGTATCAAGTCATGATCAGAACAACCGAAAAATTACCGAAGTCAAATATTTAAATCTCGAGCTGATACCATAGCTCTTATGCAAGTTTTCGTCTGTGATTCGACAGCTTGGGTTGTGGCTCAGTCGATATAGAGCGACCGATTTACATTTTGCTGGCCCAGGTTCAAATCCTGTTTGCAATTTTTCCCCTCTTTTTTTCCACTTTTAGAGCATGCATATTAATGCATTATTATATCCATGACCAGTATAATCTCAGGAATGATAAAACTTTAATATTCAACGCATTTACTCGGCTGAAAAGAGCAGGCCCCAAATCGACTATAAGAGTTGTGCTTCTACTGAACACCTCATATGGTCGTCCATATTCGTTGATCTGTGCTCCTGCTGCGTTAGAAAGGTAGCGTGAGAGGTATGAAAAAACATGCGTGCTATGGTTCGAACATTAATTGAGGTAAATTTTTCGAGCTTCCATTTTCTTTAAATTGGAATCCTTTAATGAGGAAGTCGAATCGTGAAGACTCAAACTTCAGCTGATAGGTCAGTTCCGTAATACAGTCATCAACTTGTGCCAAAAACACAGTCATACAGCCATACCTCTTCGATGTTATGGATACGAAATCAACTAGAATTTTACCCGTGCATACGAGAGCTCTGATTCACTGTCATTTAATCATCGTTGGATTTGTATACTCTGCAAACTGAGGCGGATTTCTATGAAAAACACTGGGAGAGTCAGGATGTCATATCTTGTTGATTAACGAACAGATTAATCAGAGGTATCAATATTGCGGATGGAATAGGAGTTATTCATATCGGAATCTGCTCTCATCTCGTTGATGAGTGTGCAGATCAATGAGAGGACTCAATATTGCGAATGGAACAAAAGAGTTATCCTCTAAACGACTGCTATCGAATTTATCGTACTCTGGGTGAAAAACAACAGTATCGGGATCAGGAAAAATTCCTTCAAACAATGTGAGAGATTGATTATGACATTCGCTTTCCCATGTTGTCACCGGTGAAATGTCGACTCAAACCGGTAGGAATTGATAGGTTTGTGGATCAAAACGCACGGTTGTAATCCACTTTTTCCGATCATTATATCAATTGTAGCCAAGCGGAATCCCTGTATAATAAACCAAAAAAAATGTTAAACTTCATTGATTCGGCTCATTCCTGCTGAAAACAGATTCTTGGGATCCCATGGTACTCCGTGGGACAAATTCTATAACAATATTCCGCGGGATCTTGAAAATGTTTCGAGTGACGATGTAAGAACTTGAATCGACTTTGATTACGGATGTCCCGATTGGAGAAGGCAATTCATCAGGGATATTCGCGATATATCGAGATAAATCGAGAATTCTTGGTATGACACCTTGGAGAAATTCTGGGACAGAATAATTTGTGACACTGGGTCTTGAAAGTGTTTCGAGCAACGACGCGACGCAAGACCTAAGATCGACTCTGATTATGAACGTCTTGAACGTTGGACGTGATATATCGAAAATTTCCAATTTATCTCGATATATTGCCCATATCCTTGATGAATCGCCTCTCCCAATCGAGACATTCATAATCCGAGTCGATCTAAGGTCTTGCATCGTCGCTTGGAACATTTTCAAGACCAAGTCCCACAAATTATTCTGTTTCAGGATTTCTTCCAGACCTCGGCCCCACGAAGTGTAATGGGATTCCATCCTAGATGGTATCCTAAGCTGGGACCATATGGGATCCCAAGATTTTTTTTCAGCAGGTAATGCACCCTGAATAAATTTCCGCGATGATTTGGAAAAACCACGAGACTTGTTGGAATTATTTTATCTAAGATATCTTGAAAATTTTATCGGTACACATCCTTCGATTCAGTTGCCTTGCGTTGATGGGAGGAAAAAAGTTTACACACGCTGAGAATAGGAGCGCCGGTATCAAAATAAGCTCGTAGCCTTTAATCAAATTGAGTTACATGAAAATAGTCGCACGGGGGCTGAGGGACGATTTGAGTGACGAAAAATATTGACAAACCTGATCGGCGCAGTTGCCAACTATGAGAATCTCCATGAGAGATAGGCACGGCGGTGGCGATCTGTCGATAGGCGGCGAGTCGTTCTGCCCGAGCCTGTGCGTCAACACGACCGGTATGTTGGACTCGAGCACCTCGATCGCGGACTCGGCGCCCACGAAAGCCTTTATTTCGTCCAGAACGAGATTCCACTCCACCTGGTCGTCCGGCTCGTACGTACTGCTGTAGTCGATTATTTGCGCTTCGAGCTCGTCCACCAGATCGCCCACAAGCTTTTTCTTGTTCAGCAGCAGGCACACCACTATGAAGCGCGCGTAGTACCTAATGATCATCCGGAATTCTAATCACGTATCCAGTGACCATACTTTTCTGGAGTGTGTACATGCGAAATATCTTCCATTTATGGAGGCTGCAATGGATGAAGGATCAAATAATCCATTTCTCAAATAAAGCTGAGTTTACTGGATTGATTTATTCGCTATCGCGTCCCCGAATGTTTGTTTTGGCCTCATGTTATTGTATACCCCCGATCTGCTTTATCTATCGTCTAGTCATTTTAGTTTGAACCAACCACGGTAATTCGGGTAACGAATGATGAACTTTTCAGTCTAAAGTTCGAATCAAACCGAGTACAGATTCCAAAGTCAGCATGTCAGACTTTAGGAAACACTCAAGAATAATTTCAAAGTCTAAAAACGCCGTCATTGGATCCTAAACTCGTTTATGAAATCGAATCTCGACGACGACCATTAGTATATTATTATAAGCACCCCTCTGAATCCAATGGAGTGATGACCGAGTCGTTGAGACGCACTGCGGGTTATTTTTCTGCAACTCGAAGCTCCGCCTCGCTTCAGAATGGCTGATTTTGGGGGTAAACCCAGCCGAACTCATTCGAAGATTTCTGTCCGTGGCTCTCGATACAGTGGAGTTCAACATGATCATTCAATAAGATATATCATTCCCGATCATATCCAGAATCAAATATCTCTATTTTGGTGTCCGTTATTTGCCACTATTTTTTTTCATCGATTTGTTTACCCCCTACGAATCTTTTCTATGTTTGGAGTTAAAAAAAAAAAAAAAATCTGGAAAACCTGACTCAAAAATTCAATGCAGAGGGTCAAAGTACAGACAGGACATAAACGACCTACATACAAAAATGCATCTCGCCCCCCCCCCCTCCTCTCATCCACAGACATAGGAAGAGATGGACTGCGGGTGCCGTGTTGGAGCCGTGGGGCTCCGACAGAGACAGACAGAAGCCAAACGGCCGATGCTTTCTTATGGGCAGGCGTACCCCTTACGTCATGCCCTCTCACTCGCATTCGCGCTTGCTCGGAGTCCCACGCTCTGGAATCCCTATCCGCAGTCTATGCTTCCTATGTGTATGGTCCTATCTACTGGTTCGGAACTCCTCGTTTATTTTATTCATTTTTATCCGATGAAGGAATAGGTGAGCAGGTCAATGGCTTGATCCAATGTTATGATATAATTCTTTGGATGGGATTAAGGTAGTACCGAAGGTACTTGAATTGACGTTCAGAAAAATACGATATTTGGTACGACAGATTTGGATATCAAACAACTTCAGTTAAAATTTCATGAGGGTTCAGAGCCCGGGAGAGAAGTTATGAACAATTTTGAAGAGGCCGATCAACACGGTCTCTCATGGAACACCGCGCATAATTCAATACATGACGTTCAGATCTTCGTGAAACTGCATGCGCACGAAAAAGAGTGCATAGAAATCGTTTAAAAACTAACAAGTTGATGGTTCAGAGCCTATAAAAAAAGATAGAGGCAATTATGTTGCTCTTTCCTGCAGTTTCGGAGTTAGATTGTCGTCTGCTGTGTGCATTCACTATACCTACATCGGCAGTCCACCTACGCTTGACTCGTCCAGTATCGATAATACTCCTCTAAACTCATAAATTCGATGATTGGCGGAACGGGCATAATCAAATTCTGGTGATACCAAGGGAACCGATAGTTATAGTTCCTGATCTGTCCTATATGAGAGAACGAAGGTGAGAGCCGACCTGATGTAGAACCGTTCGCCAGTCACGGGGAAGATCCCCATATTCATCACTAGAGAAATCACAGATTCCAGATTGATTCTCACAAGAAAAAGACATCAATGCAAGTTTATCCGCTGGAAATTTGTATCGGCACTCAACACACAGGTAAGGAACTCGTTTCAAAGAGATATACACCACGACAGTGAATCCAGAAGAATGAGCTCACCTGAGTTTTTTAACCATCAGATCGCTCCTGTCTTCTTTGGCGGCGCGGCTGTAGTACGCCCTGCCGCGTATCGCCGCGTAAAACGAGTACGCCTCATAGAGGTAGCTCGTTTCACTCGTCCTCAGGTAATAGTGATAGTACAGTTGGCCGATTTTACTCGCTATCTCACCGATCTGCCATCGCTTGAGACCGTATTTGTTGTCCAAAATTGCCCTAAAAACAAAAACACCCATCCGTTTCCATTATTATGAGTTCGGTGGGCTTGGGAGTGGATGTAAATAAGCAGAAGAGCATAATAAGAGAGCCTCTAGAACGCAGAGTCTGTTCTGTCGTCGATATAAGGGAAAAATTTTGTGTAATCACGTGACCAACATAATTTTTGACATCATATCGTAACAGAATTATGGAACCAGTTTCTACACTGACGAGTAGATTGCCAAACATGCAGATCATGAGTTTCCAATCAAATTCGGAAATCATCTTGTTCTCACGGTTGTAGGAATCACACTATCAATATAAATATACTGTAAAAAATTTTTGGAAAAAACTTCAACCAACTGGTTGAAGTTTTTATTTCAACTTCTGGTTGAGGACAAGATTCAACCAACTCATTCAAATTCAACCAACTGGTTGAATCTTTGGTTGAAAGTCAAAAAATTTTCTATATAAGCTTGCAGGCTGTTTATCGAGAGCCTATGGCTGAGACTTCATTTTTCCGGGTGCCAGGGGGGTCTGAGTATGTAATCGAATGTCCAGAAGGTTTGAAGATGTATCCTCGTGTGTTTTGAGGCGCTGAATCGATTTGCAAGGTCGCTTGCCCGTAAACCCCGCCGTTTGTTTATTATTAGCAATTTTTAGTGCAAAATTATGGTTTTTTTGCTAATATCTCGGGAAATATGCTACTTAAAAGGCCCTTTCTCTTCCTTCGATCTTTCGACCGTTCCAAGTCCGGAGACTCTTCTCCATGAATTATGTTTGTTAATTCTATTAACAAAGGGGATTCGTATTCGGAATATGATCGTTCAACCATATGCCCCGGTGAGAGTAAGCCATTATGAACAAGTATCTCCCAAATCCTCGACACCGATGAAAGCTAGGACATCAGTCCGAGGGCTACCCACATCCCGAGGAGTCATCCGAATTAGCATCGGAAAATTCAGCTCCTTGTTTAAATTCAACCACCTGGTTGAAATTTTTATTCAAGTAGTTGGTTGAATTTTTTATTCAACTAGTTGGTTGAATTTTTTATCCAATCAGTGGTTGATTCTTTGGTTGAAATTCAACCAATTTTCTACAGTGTATGCTTACAGAAATTGATAGATACAGATTGGGCTGTCCGTTATCCTCCAAACTCTTCAAAATCATTCGCCAAGAAAATTAGTAAGCAATCTTCCCCGTAGTACCTAAATATGGGTGGAATGATACCCCGCCTGAACCGATTTCTGGAAAAATACTATGTCGTAATACTATTACAAATACTAATAGAAATGCCAAAATACTATAGAGATGAATTTTCACCTCAGAGTCCCAGTGTGGGCTCTTGGTTGAAGGACTGTATGAATATCAGAGTCAAGGTCATTTCCATCAATAACGGTTACATTTCCAGATGTATCTCCATGAATTCTAGCTGCATCACGAAAACAATGATATAACACTATGCTCCGTACTCACTCTTGAACTTTTTAATGGTGATTCCTTTCAACTCAGTCCCCATCAATTGAAATCAAACGTTCCTACCTTGTGCCTTGGGTTTGAAATGAGGGAAACATAACGTGTTCAATCTCATTTTATGTAATGATTCAGGAGTTTATTTTTGACTGTCTGATAGGTCGATATGAGGCGGTCATCTACAGTAGTCCCTTCATTACGGGCTCTCTCCATTTTTGAATTTGAAATATTTCGTGTACTCCACTCTCCTTGATTTTGATATGACTTTGTTTAGCAAGACGCGGGCTAGGGCTACCGCGATACGAGACGATCCGATAATTTACGAATTATCATCTCGTCTCGCAAAATGTTGAAATTATGGTTCTCGTCTCATTATCGTCTCGTATCGCTCCGTTATCGTGCGAAATTCTTGACGAAAGTTATCATATGAATGATAAGGTACGATACTTTATTTACCATTGAACCATTCTACCTGTGTTACGTGTGTCAACAGAGTCACTCTGCTTTGATTTACGACCGAACTCAATGACGTTCTTCGTGATATCATAATCATTATATCATTGTTGTATCGCATGATCGTCTATTATGATGGGAAGATAATCAATTTTCTTATCCATGCCTCAGCCGAATGGCTTGGGATATCTTCAATGTGCAGGTAACATCGCTACCAACAGAGCGAGTGTTTTCTATCGTATCAATGATTCTCACTAGCACTCCGAACTCATTAAGCCCTACATCCATCAAGGCACTACTGTGTTCCAATTCTTGGATTGAGTCAAATTCTGAAATAGTACATTTCGGTGCAAAGGCGTAGAAGCTGTTTTTCGCATCCGAGTGATCGGTTTCCGACCCGAGCTCCAGGCGAGAATCAGAATCATCACGACCATGCGAAATACGCTGCTAAAAGAGATTAGCAGAATGCTTCCTCAAACCGTCCTAAATGTCCTTGCTTTAGTATTAATGTCCATAACTCATCACCAATAAAACAGAATGTGTCATCTTTGTGACAGATCTTCACCATGAAGGAAATAAGAAGATATGAAGAACGGCGTAACATGGTTGCAAAACTATTTTTTGCGTAACGAAAGGGTGGAAAGAAGGAGTAAAAATAGAGTTTTGAACAAAAAATGTGTATAGGTGGTGGCAGAGTGGATGGATGGGGCTCAAAATAGAACCGGATCATTGTTGATCCATGTTGAATAAACCATAGAATTTTGGTGGAAATCGGACGAAGGGTTTGGAAGATTTCATGTAGCAACGGATCGAACGAAGAAAAAAAATTGTAATTGAATTCAGAATTGATATCAACCATTCAATAGAGAATAATCGCAAACGTGGAATGAGTCAATTCGAGATTTGTAAGAAAAGTGAAAAAGAAGATATATATCTGATTGAACATTGTGATATGAAACTTAAAGTAGAAGAGGGAGAAACCAATGAATGCAATTCAAAATAGACTAAGAGCATTACTGGATAATCATGAAAATTCATTTGAATTCTGGTGAAGATCGGTCGAGGCGCTTATGAGTCTTGATGTAACGAAGGGATGGAATGAAAGGGTAAAATTGAAGTTTTGATTTTAAAAAATATATAGGAGTCGATAGAGTCAATGAAAGAGGCTTATAGTTGACTGGCGTCATAGCTGGTCATCTTAAATAATCCATAAAGTTTTTGTAAAGATCGGTCGAAGGGTTTGGGAGTTTTCTTATTTCATAGGATAGTGAAAGGAAAAAAAATTTGTGACTTTTCAAAGATCTTAATAACAAATTGTCCAGAACTAATCGATGAAGAATGATGACAAATGTTGGATGAAGGAATTTCAAATTTTTGTATGAAGAAAATGGGAAAATATGGCAAATGGCGCAGAATGGTTAAGGAATGACTTTCAACTTTTGGTATGAAAATGAATGTAAAACATAGAGTGTTTGATGGATGAATCTGAAATTGGACTCGGATAATTCCTGCCTGACCCTGAACGAGCTCCCGAAACTTTGGTGGAGATCGTTCGAACATTTTTGGAGTTGTTGGAGAAGGAAGAGAAGACAACGCACTCACACACATACATACGGACATACGGACGATGTCTTGTATGAACGTTCACCGCAAGAGCTATATACCGTGGAAAGAGAAATTGGGGTACAATTCGATAGAGCTCGTCGAGTAGAAAAAAATGAAATGGTTTTCATCAAGGTGGGATGAGCGCACGGGGGTGAAAAATGCAAAATTAAAAACTTTTTCGTGTGAAAATTTCCGCACAAATACAAAGCTTTCTCTTTGAGGAAGCAAAATAGGCTTTACGCCGTTGTATCGAACTATATTTTTTGACAATGTGGAAGTGAAAATTGCCGATCTGTGCACAAAGTTAACTTCCACGTACAGAATTCCAAAAAAGTCATTTGCGGAGTTGATATCTGAGGATCATGTTTTGAGTTTTGATCTTTCAGCGAGAGAATCTCGACGAGAACAAAATACACTATCGTCTCGAGCGAGAATCCCCTCAGCTGTTCCCGTCTATTGCTGCAGCCTTAATCCATTCACTATATTTGTCCAATATTTTGGACACTGTCGATTTCCAATAATTTTTGATAGCTTTTTTGGAATGCATCGAAAAAATCTGGAAAAATTCTCAAAAATTTCTGTTAATATGAGGAATATACTCGACTACGATTGAAGTCGTTAGATCAAATCATGGGGAAGAGAAAAATGAAAAACCGAAAAATTTTCAAAATTCCAATTTTGCCTTTTTTCACCATTTT
>JAPYYZ010001821.1:0-17623 GCA_030522705.1 Eretmocerus eremicus | reverse complement strand
ATCAAACCCTTTGGGATACCTTCATTTCTCACCAAAACAAGAAGGATCCTAAAGTTTGGTCAAGATCTGTCACCCGCAAGGTTGATACTCCCCTTGTGAGTGGATATATTTCTACAAATATCCAATCGTAACTCCAAATTCAAAGGGACGTATTTTTCGTCAATCAGAAGATCTGAGGACTTGGGAGTTAGGGCGTTAGGGACAGATTTTCAATATTCCACAGATTTCCGCAAAATCTAAAGTGATTTACAAGAAGAAAAGGAAATCTGGTGAGTGAAAATTAGTCAACCCTGTGATTGGCTATTCTTGAGAGAGTGCTGTGAGCTGGAGGCATTTACTTTGATGCCCATCGCAATTTTTCATAGAACCAGTTGGAGCTTTTCTGATAGGAGATGAAATCAAATTTGTCAAGAGATGACTAGTTATATCCTATTCCTGGCTAGTCCTCGTTTTTGTCCCTACGAATATCCAAGAGCAGCGGTTAGTTACAAACTTATATATTGCTACTGAAAATAGCTCAAAACCAATATCTGTTTAAGCTTGTAAAACTATGGAGTCTCGAAGATAGGCAAGACTTCTATCAGACAGAGAAGTCAAAGGACAAAAAAGAAATGGAGGAAAGACAACAAGAGAAGGGCAACGCTTTGTTAATCTCTTTATGAGCACCAAAGGGGGAGAGGGCAATGTGAAGAGAGACCGAGTATAAGGGAGGGGAATATTGCGAAACGCATTTCCACCCCGTCTCGTCGCGTTAACGGACTATTCAAGATCAACCGAGTGGAAGTCCCTTGCTTCGTTGTAGAGAGAAATCATCAATTTCATTCCCTTCCCGCAGCGCGTCAACCACGGGAAAAGAAAGAAAGAAACGCAGAAACACAGCAAAGGGAGAAGGGAAAAGGAAAGCATGAGCTCCATCTACTTCCTTCCTTCGGTAATCCGATCCTACACGGCCTTCTACTCATCGAGCCAACCAAACACCACTGTGCGAAAATTCGCGAGTACACTATGCGCTCAGGGAACGAGCAGGGTTTATACTCCCTTCCAAGCTTTGACCAAAAATTGTATGCTTCTTGTATCGCATTGTCAACACCCACGCATAAAAGGGACAGCCGCAATCACCCATCGATCATAATCGATCATTCACCGATATTGTGACTAGGTCACTCGTGACTTATCTGTTTGCAATACTGATTGTACAGGTCGAGACTGAAAAAAATTTAGTCTATTAATAGTTGATCGATTAGCGACGTTCAGTGAGTACAATCGTGATTAAACTATTACACGCATACCTATGCTTCATGCATGATATTTTTATTGCTCACGTTATCACTCGTGCTGTCACCTAAACGCTCAAAGAAATCCATTTACCCATACAACTGGAAACTTGTACGTTCTTTTCGACCTCATTTTTAATGGTGGAGAGTAGGATTTAACTTTACTCAATCTTTTCATAAAAATTTTTCGAAGGCCAATTTTTCGAACACATATTCTTTTCCGAGGAAAAGAGTATGTGTTATGTCCGTGTACTATTCTAACATGGATCCAACAATCAAATGTTTTCACTATAGTTGGAATTCGACTGGGCAAAGAACTCTCAAAAATGAGTGAATCGTGAAAATGCTTTTCGTGAAAATTCTCAACAATAGCCCATGAAGGTAGAATGATTGATTTAGGCTCTGAGAAAATCAAAGTAGGTTCTTTCAAGTTTGATTCATCTAGAGATCGTTCGTCAGAAAAATTCCGTTATTATCATACAGACGAATTGATCTCTCTGCATACCAGTATTGGATCCATCCAGACGGGCTATTCCTTGTTTCTGGTCCTCCCACAATTAGGAGAAACAATTTCTAACTTTGTATGCGGTCACTACAAACCACATCCTTCCATCAGCAGTAATAAGACTGTGAATGATAGATAATTATCAAGAACGTGCAGTGAGCACCATTTACCAAAGCCTAGTCTGCTCTCGTCACTTTTTGGCAGTTAAAGCACTCAAATGAGAAAGTACAGCCTATTACAGGTGTCGTCGACACGAGCGTCGACAACTTTCAGGATGCTTGGGCTCGCGAGAATACTCGCGAGGACGGTTTATGGGACACCTGGGCCAACGCAAAACTCTCTCCCTCGTGACCAAACAACGGTCCCAGGACTAATACTGACCCACCCGTAGTGTTAATCGATTTCTGACTCAGATACTGTGGCTCTCAAGCGTTTCTTGGAAAAGTAATTTTCGAGTCCCGGGGGTGCCCCTCCTCTCTCCCTCCCTTTCTCCCGGATCATAGGCAGTGTCAATGAGAATGACGCAACTGAGCACACACCCATAACTCTGTTTCGGGACATCCAATCATGAGTGCCTTTCTTCTTCGAACGCACGGGATAGGATTAGATATTTTTATTGACAAGAGAAGCTGCGGCTACTCATTAGTATGTAAAATCAACCGGCCAACGAGAAGTCGACAGCAAATTGAGTAGTACCTGCCCACCGCAGGACATTAGCATTTCTGGTATAGGCGACTATCGTTACGAGCGTTGAGTTTTGAAACGTGTAGATGAATTTTCTTTGAAAACATAATTATTCGGTTTCTCGATAATCAGCTCTGAATGAATTACGAGATAAGCTTTTGCAGACGACTCTCCAGGCGAATTGAAAAAGCACGTATTCTGACTTGTTACTGCAGACGTCAGTTTTCGCCTTAAACAAATCTTTTCTCTACGTGCCTCAAAGGATATTGGACAAAGATTTATAGTCAGAACCTAGATTGTCTTAGCTCCTGATTTACATAGCAATCATTTCGTTTCGCAGCGCGGAATGTTAACGAAAGAGTGAATACAGCTCGATCGGTATTTTAAATGGGAAATTTCTCTCAGAGTCTCCGAGATTCGCCAGAGAGATAACATCGTATTTACATTGATTGGCTGCATCTCGTTACGGTTCGCCGCAAGAATGATACGCGGAATATACCAGCGCTACGATGATGAAAGGTGCGCTAACAACTATCCGTCGGATATTGATTCAATTTCAAAATTACCTCCACAAAGTGCTCATACATCCGATCCTATCGTGTGATCTTCTATTAAGCACGCTCCATAATAATACATTACACTGTAAAACCGACACTAGAGGTGTATTAAGCGAAGGAAGAAGAGGGACGTAGGCGTAGTCTCAGTTTATGCAGGTACATAAGATGGACTTCTCGAATGGGAAGAAAGGATGGGAAGCAGAGGAAAATAATGCTGCAACCGTCCAAGATAGAAAGGCAATCTTATTCGGTTTGGGAAGATTACAGGCGTCTAATTTCATCGTCAAAATTCTCATGACAATATTTATTTGACTCTTGTGACTCTACGGAACGAGGACACTTGTGAATTTGTTGAGGCGATTGTCAATCTATATGACTTTTCTCAACGAATTCAATAAAATGCATATTAATATGTAAGAACTCAATATATGCATATTAAATGTGTAATAACTGACATTTGTATAACCAAGGATATCAATTTCTGTTTCAGGTTCGTATATCTACCAGTCTGCAATAATATTCCATTTCTGCGAACACTACGGTTAGCTGAAGAGCTGTGAGTCTGATGTGAAGAGTCTTTTAGATTGATCAAACATTTACAAGAAATTATTGCGCAGTACTCTAACTAGGGGGTGGGACTCACGCAAATCCGGATCTCCGCGGATCCTTGAAAAATATTATAGGTTCGAGACACTTACTCGTTTTCATTAAAGTGTTCTAACTACCCGCGGATCCGGATCCGCAGATCCGGTGTGAATTCGAATCCAGATAGGGCAAGGGTCTCCCGTCCATATCATATTAGAGAACTGACATGATTTTGTTCAAAGGAATATTTTGGAAGTTCATAATGAATATGATACAGGAAAAAAAAATTTTTAATTTTTAGACTCCATAGGCTATTTTCAGGAGAGTTTCAAAGTTTTTCAGATTTGAATTGGCTACCCAATATGATGGACAGTGCAAATCTGTCATGTTGTTAGAGAGTAAATTTATCCTCCGCCAAATTCTTTCAACCACCGTCATGCATATCACTCAACATCGAAGCAGGTGCGATTCAAGTCGAATACAAGAGTTGTGAATGGGTGTTTCGATACAAAAACATTTGGCAAACGCTTTCTTGTCACGTGATACATATGTAGTATCCGCTATGTTGTTGAGCGCGAATTCAAATTAATCAAACTTTGGATCTACTGCAGAAATCACCACCAAGCTTTAATATTTTTTCTTTTAGGTTTAATTCATTACAAACTCTCGAAATATACTATTTTCTGATTCTTTCCCAAGCGTACGTCACTTCCCTATTCAGAAGGTCCGCGAAAATCCGGATCCGCAAAAGTTCCAGCTCTAATTTTAACATATCTATAATGCCTTGACGGAAATTCCATCGATCTGATAGGACATTTCTAATTCCATACATTCTTATCCGCCAAAGAAGTGCAATAATAGGCTTAACAAGAGTCTGATACTATTATTGAGCATGTGATATTCAACGGTTGCGGTTTAGTTTGATAAATCCTCAGTTCAATCCTCCCGATCGAGATTTCTGTGAATATGCTCCTTAATAGTCAAAGTATGAAGAAATGTGAAATGGAAAGATGGATTGGAGCGCCATTTTTCGAGCAGCTGATCATCATTTGCACCATAGCTGCAGAATTGAAATCAATTTAAAAAGGGTAACTTGGTGCGTTTGTTATCGTTTCGCGTGGTCTCACGCTGTATGGCGGGGAAGAGCAAACACAAGATTGTGCTTTGAGTAGTGGAACAGTACAACGAGAAACCAAGTGTAATATTTTTTTAGGCCGCTGTAGGCCACTAAAATATCTTGCCTCTGTTTGCTCAATGACCAGCGAAATCTAAATGCTTCTTGGCTTTGTTTGAAAATACGGAGAAGAATCCAGGCATCATTAATCGGATCTCCAAGAGAAAACCCGTATGTATCCGATTTTAGAGTGTGTATTCATTCCATCAATGGTTGTTGATTTTAATCTTTTCTAGATGATTCGCATTCCCACCTGCCTATTGTGGAGATTCATGAGAAGACTTACTTCAATTTATATCCACATTTGAAAACAGCCGTCATTTAGGATCAAATCATTGAAGAGACAATATTAGCTCAAGAAAGCCTTTATTCATCAGTGTCTTACATTTTTTTTTGGTAGCAACGTTTCCGACTGCATTTTTCATTTGGTTTATTCCCATACAGCTGGAAGATTTTGTTAACAGAATGATCAATCGATCTCAACTTTTGAATCTACAGGTTGCATCCTAAAATCCAGGACTTGTAACGTTCAACATTGGTGAATGAGGTGCGAATAGATTTTGAAACGAGGCATTCTTTCCAGATAAAAATCGAAAAGCATTGGACAATTCAACTTGCATCACTTAGAAACGCTCATGGTAGCATGACCAGAATTGGCACAACTACTTCTCTGTGTCGCGCATTTTAAATCCAGTTGTATTCACTAATTTCGCGCAGACCTTTGATCATCCCACTGTTGCTTTGCACATTCACACGAGCGATGGAATCGATGGTCCGGCAATAATAGAGCAGGCGCGCTGTGGGGCGGCGGCGAATTAGCGCTCATTGTGGGTAATTGAGCGCGTAAACGCCCGTCCGAAATATGAGTGTTGGTCATACTCTCCTCGTTAGCGGGCGGCCGTAATGATCGCGCGCGCAGCTATCGCTCCGCGCGCACAATTCAATAAGGATCGCCGGGACTCTCCCGGGCCCGCGATCGCTCGTTACCCGCGATGACGTGCAATTCACATTGCACCTCTGTCCGAACTGTCCATATAGGCCGCGGGTCAACTTCGTTAACTTGCCTCCTGCCGCACTCGTCCGCCATGCGCATTCCGAAGGTCACCGGAACGGACCGGAGACCCGGAACATCCGCCTTCCGCCCGCAGCGCAGCGGTTTTCTCGACTCCGCGCCACTAATGAACGGACTCACGATTACGTAACGCCGATCCAGCTCCGCGTTGGTATATCTGTTCAGACGCCGGCCAGCGCTCTAGTCTGGCTGCAAGGATTCGCTACCAATTAATTCGCGGCGAGATATCCTCGATCGGCCGATCTCTCTTGACACACAATGCGCGCGAGCGCATAGGGAAACTCGTAAACATTTCACGCGGCCAGATACGGACGGTGTTGCTCTCTAATTGCGTTACGAAACAAACGCGGTTCACCAGCAATTGGCGCTCGATCGAGGGTGATTATTAGCGTGTGCAGGCGCGACCGTGCAGGTGAAAATAGATTCACTCACACCTTGCGAACGTTTCGTCCCTTCGAGTCCTTGGAGGACATGCCAAATGAATGCCATAAACTTCGGCATATATGATTAGAATTATTTCAAGAATTTCACGAATTCTAGTACCCTGCATCATTGACCATCCCATGGTTACTTACTGGGAGTGTATAATTTAACCGGAAACATTTGCAGTTTGAAATAATAACGAAGAGCACACACGTGGTGTGAATCACCCCGAGAACAAAATTTCTCATTTCTCCCAAATTAAGTGAAATATCGGGATGAACCTTGCATATGCAGTATTTAACTCGACCAAGGGGCAGTAATTTTGAATAACTTAATCTTTAAAAGTTATGCCAATTCGTGGTGAACTGACTAAATCATGGTTGTTGATACGGAAGAATCATTTTTAATAAGATATTAGTATATAAATTTTTTTTTTCAAAAATTAACAATATATTGGATATTGCAATCTGCGAGCGGTTTGGACATGTATTGCTAATATACCTCTGTTCTTCACCGTGAATATTTCTGCAATGTGCTGCCAATTAACATTTGCATTTATAGCGCTAATACATACTCCCACACTTCGAAATACCTACGTGGGCACCGCAAAGATCTCGGCAAAGATGAAGGTAATGAAAATCACGTTCACGTTTCGTGGTATCATGCGCGAACTTCGATACTCTGGGAGCTCGGTATCGCTGCAAGTGTGGAATGCGTTAATTTCGCGCAAGCTAAGCGCGCTTAATTACGCAAATTAAATTTCGTAATAAATACGCGGGCGCGCGTGCCACCGAGAGATAGAGTTTCGGCGTCGGTGAGGGATTCAATCGCGGTATTATTCAAATTAGCCGCCGCGAGACAACCCGCGCGGCCCATACACAGAGCGCAATATTACCCCTCCTCCTCGCGCTCCCTCTCCGTCGCGCGCACGTGCAATAACGAGGAGAATCTGAAATGCATGAGCTGCAACAGTCAAACATATCATTATACGCCATTGTACGTCGCTTATTAATTAATAATCGTCGTCACGCGTATACGCGAGTCTGCTAGCGCAGAGAATGAGATGTGTCACGCTGAGATGGGCGAGCGATAGAGGGAAGCCTCCGCATCGGGGCGAGCGAGAGAGCCAACGAAACATTCTCTCCATTGCAATCTCCATTTATCTCCGGGCTGTCTAGCGGCCCTCTTGCTCCTGCCCACGCGTGCAGTGCGGCTATATATACGTGTATGGAGAGAAGCTCACTCGCTCTCGTGCGCGGATGCATTCCCGTAACTCTCGCTAGCGTCCATTAGAATATTAATGCGAATTGATGCACACGTGTCATTACCGTAATGAGTCGTCGGACCTGTCCACGGCCCAGGCTACAATCTCCTAATACTGCGAGAGCCCTGGCATCGAGTATACGTATACCTGTGCTCCGCCGCATCCGCGCGGGGAGAGAGAGAGAGAGAGTACAAAGTGGCGAGAGCAGCTCTATCAAAAGCAATCACGAAATTGCCGTGACTCCGCAGGCTGTCTCTCCAAATTTAAATACACCCTCGCCGCGACGCTGACATTGTTGCGCGCCCAGATCCATTACTTATTACGCGATGCTGCGGCCAACGCCACTGCGCAACTCTGCCCCACACGCGGCTCTCTGCGATGGAAGCTCGCGCGCTTGCGGCGCACTCTCTCCTTGATCCTGGGCCTGGATATGAAAAATGCAGCGTTGAGCAGGACTGTGGAATTCAGCCCCAACATTAACTTTAGCATACGAAACGTGAAAAATATCACTGATGGACTTGGCGTGAATGGCAGTCGTCGTAGTTACTTTTTGGAAGAAGAGTAAGATGTGTCGTGGCAATCTGATGCAACAAATTTCAGGACTGCGCGAATCAAATCTTGCGCTGATCCTGTGAATAGTCCAGAATATAATTTTTTTGCGAGGTGTTTTAATACACTTCGTCTGATGAATAGCAACCTGAAGTACTTTCAAAAAATGTTCGGCTCCATTTTGACGCTTTCAAGATCATTCACTAAAAAATTGGGGAACTTTTGAACGATAAACATAGTTTTTACATGACATCTAATGCGAAAATCGAGGTAATCTAGAGTTCTAAATCCAAGTGCTCGAGCATTTTCTATACACACAACTCTAGGGCCAAGATTGTATTTTTTCATAACGTGGGTCAAAAGACAATAGAATTTCCTCGAAGAGTTGACTTCCAGAATCTGAAATTCAAGGTGCACTAACTAAGATCTGTACGTCTGTTATGTACCACAAGCTACTTATATTGAGTGAACAAATCGAGAACAAATTGCTCGACAAATACAATGTACAGATCAGCGATCCGGAAGCATGGTGCTTCAGAACTTTCCGACCTCAACATCGATCCTTCTTTTTTGCGATCGCATTCCTCATCGAGCTTCCAAGCTCAGCTAGGTATTAAGAAATTCGTATTTCCACATACCCCCGACGAGGATTCCGTCCCGTCATGTTCTACGAATTGCTCTCACAAGCGATTAGATCGAATCGCATTGCGATGACAATCGGAATCTACGATTGCTATTGGCCATTCAGCGAATTTTGATCGATGAACGCTCTGCACGCGTGACGGCCGAATCTTTCGACGCGCTGCGGTGGCACGGCATCGAGACGTCTTGCAATCGGACGCAGGCATCCGATGGACGCGATACAGGCACCGAGATGGAGAAACGGGTCTCGGAAGATCGGCTCGCTGGATACGCGCCTGGACGTCAATCGCGCTGATCGATGCGGACTCTCCGGCGACTCATTATCGATCGCAGCGGGACCACTCGCGGCCCATATAGCGTGCGTGTGATCGAGCAGAGCTTTTGATACTTGTATCTTCGGTGAGCTGCTGGTGGTGCAAGCGGCCGGGAAAAGATGACAAATCTCAAGGGATAATCGCGACGTTGTCTCGGTCACGTCCGGCGTACCAGTGCACTAGAGTGTTGCTTTTGCTCTGCTAGCATCTTGAAGGTATGCTTACCCTTGCTACGAGAGGAAGGATTCGGCGAGGAAAACAGTGGTGAGTCGCTAAAGCGATTAGCTCTGGGAAGACGTTTTATCACTACTATTTCCTTTTTGTACTCTGTTTCTTGGACTTTTTTTCTCAAAGCGATTCTCGTGTAAATAAAATGGGAGTCCCAC
Organism: Eretmocerus eremicus; assembly: GCA_030522705.1. Taxonomy (NCBI): domain Eukaryota; kingdom Metazoa; phylum Arthropoda; class Insecta; order Hymenoptera; family Aphelinidae; genus Eretmocerus; species Eretmocerus eremicus. The sequence goes on along the minus strand of JAPYYZ010001821.1, from coordinate 8,194 downwards.
GGTCGTCCACGCGATCAACTCTGTCTCCTCTCAGGCTGTATACGCTCCTTGTTTGGAAGCTCATTCTAACAGGGTCATGTTTTCAATTTTTTTTTTCCTCTAACTTTGTCCAAAAACTCATGTGTTGTTTATTACAAGCTTGATATTGAATTAGCTACAATATTTGAAATTTCTTTGAATCGCTTCATCTTTCTAGTTTGGTAAGACGGGCTATCCAAGAATGTAATGTAGCAAGAAGCTATGGCCTCGAAAAAAGAGAAGAGTTTGAATAAGGCGACTAAAAAGTAAAGGTCGAGTTCTAAAGGAGCGATGAAAAATAGAGGAAAAATAAGGTGTGAATAGTTAGGGTGGTTCGAACCGCCTGACTGTCGCATGACTCGTCGTTGACGGCGACAGTTTGCGGCGTAGCGAAAGGGTATGTGTCGTAGGTGCATGGCTCCGTCAGTAGGATGCTGAGGATGTGCCCGCGTTGGCCAACGAGTAGCGCCGAGTCGTCGCAAGTATGGAGATGCTTGACAAGTCTCTCACTCTCTCAAAGGTAATAAGAGTATTACGCCATTCCTCCAATCTTCTACGAGGAGTTTAACTATGGAATTGTCTCAATTTTTTTATCCCCGTTGCAAGCTACAATTTCCAATCGAAAAGTTCCATGGATCCTTTTGACTGCTTGAATTTGAATACAAATCTATTTCACAGAATTGATTCATGATTGTCAAGAGTGTGCAAGCTCAAAATGTCTTCCGAAGAATGGTTTTTCACCAAATTTAAAATTATTTTATCAAAAAGGTTATAAAAGATACCAGATAGCTGTGACTCAAAGTAATTACACATTTAAGAATGATAACCAGAGTGGGCGATTCGTTTAATTGTGTCGGTACAGCCTAATTAAATTGTGGCTTGCTCACATGACGCTTTTCATAAATCTGAAAAAATTTACCAAATCCCTGACGTCAGGTCTCGATGAGATATATATCCGTCACGTACAGGACAAACAATAGTGCAGATTATGATTCGAGCGAGGCAATCCACATCCACGCACGTACCGGCAACTCGTCAGCTCGGATAGCGAAGCAGATGAAATCGACGCGATAGCTGCGATAAAAATGCCCATATCCGAAGACCATGAAAATTCGCATCGCTTTCCCGGATCCATGGCAGTCGTATAGCAGCGTGTCTCTTACTACCGCGGATCAATCTCCGCGCGCGTGCAAGTTGAACAGAGACAGAGAAAGAGAGAGAAAAAAATAATCGAGATCCTTTCACTACTCTCTCCACAGTGCAATCCAATCGTTTTTATGGACCTTCCGATATTTATAGGCGCGCACACGCGTCGCCATCGAGACTGCTCGTCATTTTGAAATCAGCTCTGGAGAATTGATATATCGCTCCCGATAAATTACGCTCGTGATCGCAAATGAAAACTTGCACGTTCGCGCAAGCTCGCGCCGCTTCTCCTTTACTATCTCATATCATACACCATAAGGGTGATTGCGAGAGCGAGACTTCATCGCAGCGTGGATTAATAATTTGATCGATTCGAGTGCCGAGAGAGGAGATTGAACGATTTTTGATGAATCTTGGCAGTTATCTGTCTTTGCTATTTCATGCCCCTCTCTCTCTCTCTCTCTCTCTCTCTCTCTCTCTCTCTCTCTCTCTCTCGTGTGTATATGTATGTGTGTGTGTGTGTGTGTGTGTTATTCGCGCACGTAATTAATGGACTTATCATTTGATCTCGCTGGCGAAACAAGTTGCTTTTATCAGTAATGAGATCCTTCATTTATAACTTTGCAATCGCATGCAAGTAATTTGATTAGATTTCTCTGAAATTTCGCCTCCCAAGCTTGATGATGATGGTACTCGCTGTGCGATGCAATTAATCAAACTCATCAAGCTGGGTTTGTGTAACACTCATATATAGATAGACTGTACAACAAGTCTGTTTCGTGGAAATGGAAGAGGGTGATGCACAAGTCAATTCACGGATTAAAGTAAGCTTTATAATATAATTCCTTCGCACGAAATATTGATTGGAAAAGGACCGATTCTTCCGATTCGAATAGGGAAGACGCTGGCACAGCAAGGTTGGCCTGATGATAATTGATGAGTAAGTCCCAATCGGCAACCGAACACGAGATCAAGCAAGAACCTCTTTTTTACTAGACGTACTGCCTTGCGTCGAATGTATATTGCACCAAACATTATTGGGACATCCTTATGATCCCTTAATTTCACATTTTCCGCCTTTTGCTATTCCTATGTTGACTATATTTCTCACGATTGTTCATATTTCTTTTCGTTCAATGTAATGAGTTATAAGCGTTGTGATTTATTCCAGATTTCCGGATTGGAGATACTCATATCCAAATTAATCTGATTGATTATTATGATACTTCAATTTTGATCCATATCCAAAGGATTTCAATCATCAAAATGTTGACTTGAAGCAATCAGGATGATTAAAATGTTTGAGCTTCTGAGTCTATATAAAAAAAAATAAGAGTAAGACAAAGGCTTATCAAAATCTATTACACGTCATAAATGCTCGACAATTCAACCCACTGTTGTGGCATCATTGTTAGAATGGTACTTCACAGATCGACACTATTAGATTTGGATTCTCTTTCAAAATCAATCTGATAATCATAATAGTAGGTAGATTCGACGAAACTTGGCCAGGATGACTACTACGCGTTGAAATTTCCCATTTTCACAAGACCATTGATTGGATGTTTCTGATTGTACTCATAATCTTGTAAACATTTGATTTAAATTTCAAACGTCAGATTTTGCAACTTCTTCATCTGATATATATATATATCTTCGATGTATCTGTGAGTCTCATTCATTCGAATCATCCAGCTTTTCTGAAGTTTGCTAGTTTTGCAGGTTTCTTCAGTTATTGTTGGGTGAAGGCTAGACATCCCCTTTTTAGTGTACGTGAATCCAGTTATAATAGATCGGAGTGTACAACTCCGCCATAGCGTTGCAATTGTATGGTGGGAGGGGGCGAGGGGGTCTATCTGTGGACAGAGGGAACAACGATCGCATCGTTGGCTAATGGGACACACAATTAACGCGCGCAGGGCGCATCTGCGATTGGATAGGCGTCAAAGGCCGATAAATTGAGTTAATTAGCTCGTTACAGGTACGCACGCTCCTAGCGGCTGCAGGCACGTTTTGACGAATGTGACGCTCATTAATCGACACTGTCGCGCTCGTTTTCCTTGCCAACGAGCGCCTCGCTCTCTTATATATGTATATAGGGGAAGAGAGAGAGAGAGAGAGAGAGAGAGAGAGAGGCGCATCTCTCGCCTGTGAGCGTCGGGCTGTGCTTCTTACGGGGCCTCGTTAACGCGGCACCGCGTAACTCTTCTGCGAATCGATGCGAGCACGACTAGCGGCTCGTTATCCCGGGGTACAGCTCTTCTTCTGCGCTGCATGCGCGCATCCAACTCAGACGGAAATCGAGACGAGATTCGAACCAATCTTTGCCTGTGAAGCTGTCGACGTACTCACACCTCTTATCCGACTGACACTATAGAGACTCACTGGGTTAGTTGTTATATTGGGAGGACCTTTGATCCAGGGTAACTAGCCTTTTAACAGCGAGTGGCAAACCAAAGCGGGCCACGATTACGATGAAAATCATCTCGTTTCAGAACTTGAGCATAGATGTGATCCAAATGAGGTCAAGGATTTAGCATTGGTTTGGAATATGTATGCCACACTGATGCTCTTTAGATACGTAATGACTCCCACGAGTGATCCGGCAGTGGCAAGGCAATAGAGTGGGTAACCACGCTCCGCTACCAGTTTTTCCAATTAGGATCTCCACAATGGTTATTTTAGTGTCCGATTCCCGATGTTGGCTATGAGCTTTGACAGGTTCTAATTTTAGGAATGATAGAATAGGTCCCAAGCCATACCCCATAATTTTCTAGACCTTCTAGATTGAGCACAGTTTTGGCCCTTGCATGAATCTCGAGGACGTAGTTTTCAGAAAATATTTACAAGAAAAACGATACTTTCCACGTTCCGGTTCTCAAATCTCATTGATGACATACAGTTTATACTACACGAAACTTTGAATAATGCGGATTAAGAAAAGTTCACAAATAAGTTTCTCTCTGAGTCATATACGTCAGGTCGTAATTTTCATCATAACAATTTAGGAGGTCGCTTGCAAAATCAAACGGGTGATTGTATATGATCGGAATACACTACCCCCCTTGGAGACAAACCACGTTGTCGCCTAATATACGATCACGTGACAAGATATTTTTGTTGTTTAATCCCCATCTGAAAATTCAGGATTTTGTCATCACAACTGTGACTCAACCCTCATTCTATCACCCTCTGATGGTTAGAATTTACTTCATGAGATTTTGAATTCCTTTTGAGTTTGCAAATAAGCTTTCAGTATTAATTAGAATTCGCCAACCCTCTTTCGCACCCTCTCCTTGTCTCGTTTGCCCTTCTCATTTCACTTTCTCTCTGGTATGCTTGGTGACTAGATTCTGCTCCCAGATTCCATCTGGACTTCTGAAGAAAGTTTCATCTGAGAGATGCAAAGCCTTCACGTCAGATAACTCTCCTTCCTCGGCTTTTGCTTTTGCACATTCTAAGTGCTAGCATGGGGATATAATATTACCTTTCAAACCATCTTGATCGGTTTACTATCATAGACGATAGTATGGATTAGAGCTACTGATGTACTCTTGATTCAACAGAAAATTATATCTCACCACTCCAACCTCAAAATCGGACATTTCTCCCCTTTTAAATATCACATCACTTCCGGCGGAAGAGCTCGTTCGGGCCCTTAGGACATGTCTCCCTCGCTGCGCTCGGTCGACAACACGTCCTAGGGCCCGAACTCGCTTTCGGCCTTCAGTGATGTAATCTACTATGATTCCTTTCGTTTTGTTATTCTCCTTTCCACGATCAGTCGTTCTACAACCCTGCTATAAAAATATGCCCACCTTGTATTACTTTGAATCCAATTCCAAAAGTTGAAACGTCCTCATTGGATTACAATTGCGATGGTGATATTTCATTCCACTCCACTCGCAGCATCAAATTCAAAGCTCATCCCCCTCAGCCACAGCCAACACATCGACGACCCAGCGAGAATAACCCCCCTCTGGTGTCGCACAATTTAGGTGCGAGTCATCTAGCACGATGGCCTCATCTAGTGTGTTTCCCATAACTTCTGACTCTTCACGCGATGACAAATCTCCGTAATCAACGACCCGGAACGTAATGTTCAAACTTTCCCTTCGTCGAAGCGTCACGGATTACTAGATCATATACGTTCATATTCATTGCATAGAACTGGGGCGATATTCAATTCGGCTGTCTTGCTTTGTTGCGTTTGGTTTACTTTCTGAAATCGATGAATAATGATCAGCTGAATGTTCACGACGTCGTTCATAGAAGATCCTGGCAGAGTTTGATCATTATTTATTTGAACATGGCTCTTTTGAGTGGATCCCTCACTCCATGTATTATAATTATTCATAATTGACCAGAACTATGGGTGGCCCTCTATTGGTATACAGCAAGTTGTCATTAAAAAACTCTTTCTCTCTAATTGCCAAAGAATTTGGCCAATCTGCGATGTCTAGGTTGGGTATAGTCCATAAAAATTATTGTATCATGTAAGAACACGCATTAGTAATGGATAGTTCCGAATGTCTAGAAACTTCCGGGAAGCAAAAATGGGTTGATCCAGGACGAATATCGATGCTTCAGAAATCCACTTGACCGTGAGGAAAGTGAATTCATCTTTTTCTTCATTCCTTCTAAAACCGTTCGCTCAACGTATCAATCCGTGTTGCCCCGGATTAATAGTTGGTACAGCCATCAGTGGCAGCTGTGCGTCGCCCAATGCAAGGTCATCTCGTCCCGCATTTCCCTTGGCAGTGGCTCTTTACTCGCGCACAATGAATCTCTCGCGCAATAACGTGTATCGCTCGGGAAACTACTTCTCCGGTGATGCCTACTCTTGCGCCCTTTGTCTGCGGCTTCCATCTATACTCGTTCTTATCCACAAGCATTCCTCCTTACAGTTCCACTCCTAACGAAGGCGCATCATCGTCGGAGTACTGTGTTGTTACTTACGCGGGTAGCTTCCTATGCTCTCCATACGTAATGCGCGCACGTGTGCAGCCACTAGCGCGCCCTTATTACGAAAATACCTAGCCTCTCGCAAGCACACCCAGACTCGGGTCTCTCTATGCGCGCGGGGTATATCGCATATAGGGGGCGAAAAGACCCGAGACCCGGCTCTCATTAGCGCTCGGGCTTTCCTCGCGAGTGTATATCTCTTTGTCGCGCGCTCGAGGCGCGCAAATTAATCGGATCAGGCGCCCGGGCGTAGCGAGAGAAAGTATAAGCTCGCGCTTGAATATGAATACGGCTTGCTCGGCTGTGCGCAAAATACAATGGGCCCGGTCGGGCGATTATCGAACTTGCGCAGCGCGGCCGCTAATGGCGCTTTTTGCAGCCGCGAAGCTTGTGTAAACAGCGGCTCGCGGATACTTAATTCATCGCGCCGATCTCTCGTAGTGCGATAGTGGCTCGGATTCGCGGCTCTGGTCTATGCAATAATAACTCCGCCGTGTCAACAATCGAGTAGCGCCATAATAGTGCGGCGTGGCGCGTACACAGAAAAGCTTTTAACACGCGCGAGCGCACCTCCAGCTCGAATTGACTCTCGAGCTAGCTGAATTTTAATAGCTTCCTCGTATCTATCTCTGCGGCTATCGTTAGATTGAGAGGCGGCCTCACGCGCATTGTGACCGCGAAAGATCTGCGGTGAAGCGAAGGGGTTACCGGGACCCCACGCGGACCTCGGGATTTTCGGTTTGATGAAAGTGTCGGAGCGATTACGCGCAAAAAGCGAAAGCCCGCGCGAGCGCGTCATTATTGCCCGGCCACTCTCCGACTGCCAGCGCGTAAATCTGGCGCGCGGAAAAACAAAGGCCACCCCCGCGAGCTTGCACAATGGCGCGGGAAAATTAAATTGGAATCGCGCCCGTCTGCCGGCGGCGCACGCGGGGCCGAAAAATAAATCTGAAAAATATGCGTTTGACAGATATTGGTTGCTCCGCAGGCGTCGATCGCGGCCCCATCGTGCCGCTAAGCTCCTTCCTTCGCTCGGCCCTCTGTTTTCTCGAAATCCCGGGCTCTTTCTTCTCTCTCCTCTCCGTTCTCGCGGTGGCTCTCTCGCGCCGCAAAATTACCATAGCGGGCAACAGCTGTTACGGGCCGCAGCCACCCCTTGGCCACAGCTGATAAACTGATAAGCGGCGCACGAGGTGTAACGGGAGGCTCGCGTGCGGCTAAGGCTTTTCGCATGCGCATAAATACGTACGTGCGAGGCGCTCTATTGCCTTTTCGCGCTCTCTGTGTAAAATAGAATTTGATTACGGCGCGGCGAGCGGATCGTGTTTTCGTTCGCCACCGCGCCGCGTAACACATATGCAGCTATATAGGCTGGGTCACGCCTATTTTCGTTGCGATCTCGCGCCCCGACCGAGTTAATTTCGTGCCTCGATACGTTTCACTCTCTGCCCGCCCCCCGAACTGCCGTATTGCAAGGGAGATGGAGAGAGAGAGAGAGCGTAGGTGTCTACGCGTACCGGTTGAGCTATAAATTCGACGCTTAAGTCGCCGTGGGTGTCCGGCTCTCTTTGCGAGCCACGCTCGCGGAGCGCGGGATTAGATTGTACTGATTTTGTCTTTCGCAAAATCGCGAGCCACGAGATCGAGGTGTTGTAAATTGCCAAGAGGAACTGGATTTCTGATTGGACTTGCTGTCATTCGCTCTTTTTGGTGGCGCAAGCGGGAGCGAACTATATCGTGTGTCGCTGCCTGATTCATTCTTGAATCTATTCCAATTTTGCTCATCCGGTCATGAAACGGATTTATTCACTTAAGTGTTTTCCAACGGTGATAGTAGCGATCTACTTTTGCAGTCTCCAATTTTTGTAAAATCGCTGAGATCGCTCGAATAGCGCATACCATAGTCAAATCAAAAATCCATTACATTGATGAGACACGGATGAGGATAGGGGCGATAACGATAACAGGCGGAGTAACGCCGCGCGCCGGTCGGCGGTGGTAGCAGCTGGCCCGCTCCAATGGCGGTGACCTCCTTTCCGCCGTGTTCTCCTGCTGGGCCAGTCGG
>JAPYYZ010001820.1:0-21781 GCA_030522705.1 Eretmocerus eremicus | reverse complement strand
AAGTCGCGCAAGTCGACGTACTTCAGCACCGGCTCCGGATCCGTATCCAGTACATATCACAGCATCAACGACAACGGCGATCCCAACTGCAGTGAGTCTCTTATTCGCGCGCTGCTCTCCTCGATTACCAACTCACGACTCAACCTTGCTTGGAAAATTGAATTTTGTCAACTCTGGAAATGTCTGTATGATGTGAGAGTCAAGACGATTTTCTAAAAGTTTCTGATGTCTTGTAGTTCATGATAGTGACAAACTTGATATATTTCAACGACAGCGACACCCATTTGTTACCTGTAAAATGTCCATAGAAAAGTTTAATATAGTAATGGAGGTTGTGTTCAATACCTTAAATTGTGACTCTACAATGGAGGGAGGAATTTTTTTCCCTTTTATTCGTGATGACGACGGCGAATCGGATTTTGATAGTGAAGTTTAGAACCACGTCGTTGATACACCTGTGAATTGTTGATTGGAGAGAGCTCAATTTTTCCTTCCAGACATGAACGGTAGAGACACTGTCGTTTATGGACCACCGCCCACGCTGCCCGCTCTCACCACCAAAGTTCCCAGCTCGTGGGTCAAAGTCGAAGGTAATGAAAATTCATCGATATCAATCATCCGAACTTTCATTGCCAAACGCGAAGACATGAAGAAAAAACCTCATTGAATTTCAGGTGAATTTGTGATGGTGTACGCTGCCTATCAGTCTCACATGAGCCAAGATTGTTACTTCGCTCCGCGAGCGAAATTGAACGACGGTATCATCTGGCTCATGATCATCAAAGCGGGTATAAGTCGAACAGTCTTACTACAGGTGAGAGGGTATAAGTCGAACAGTCTTACTACAGGTGAGAGCATCGCCCCTTATCCCTCAATTTATAATAAATACGTCCCGGAAACTATGGTCTCATTTGTGATTTAATGGAACAATCTGCTGTATAGAAATCGTTACTTTTCTAGTCCGATGTAATACTTCCTGAATTTCGCAAACATGATTTGAGTTCGGTCAACAAAGTTATCTTGAGAGTCAGAATACAGCTGCCTTCAGTTTTGCGTTATCGTATTATAATCGATTGGTGCGCCGGGCGTCGAGATGATACCGGTGCGCGCCTTCAGAATCGAGCCTGCGGAGGACTCGGAGGGTCTGCTCACAGTCGACGGCGAGAAGGTCGACTACGGCCCCATTCAAGGCGAGATATTCAGCTCGCTGGCGAGCGTAATGTGTCCCTGATGGCCTTCACCTCCGCCGTCGACTCCGGCGATATCGACGACCTCTTACTCAGTTGCGGCGCTTCGTTCGCACGAGATCGCGCTAGCGAAAAGTGACGTGAATCGGCAGTCTCTGGATATAATTCTTCTGTGCTGCCGCTACGAACTCTGTAGATACACTATTCTTGTCGTACGAAAAAGCACGTGGATACAACGCGGAGCCTTGTCGAATGTCATTTTATTGATTTGAACGATTTGTTGATTAGTGTGTAAGGCGCCACGGCACGAGTGACTGATTATGATGATGCGAGAAATTTTGCGCTTACACGAATCGAGTCCATGCGTGATTTCGAGCGGGTGCAATGCTTTTATTTACTGTTCGACACCTAGAAGTATATACATATTTTACGCGATGTTGACTCTTTGATACGATTTTACCGTCTTCGCGAGATTGCAAGTTCAAAAGTTGATCGGCCTCTGCAACGCGCGGGGTTGTACGGATACTCACGATACATCATTTTCAATTTCGTGCAATCCAGTTTGAGCGTCTGTCTGATGAAAGTACCAAAGCCGCTCTTGGCTGCGTATTTAGTTATGAATAAGTATTTTTCAACCCACAGTTTCTTATTACAAATATTTTCGAGGAAGTAGGAATCGGCGCGCTGTTAAATTCGACATATTCGAGTTTATCAATGAGATCCCTTACGAATTGAAATGGTGACGTGCGCACACAAATGAATTATGAGCGACGCAAGAGTACGATTGATTTCTTTCTCAAAATTCTTCTATTCGATCCCTATCCACAGGTATTCCTTTAAAATCATTGTAAGGGATCGCGCTATACGGGTGTATTTAATGATGGATCAAATGAATGATACTAGTTGTAAACATTTGTACATTAAAAGCATAGATAGTGACCTTTCCATGTAAAAATGTAGTGTAGGGTCAAAGAGGCAAGGAATGATAGTGTACCCCTGAGACTTATTGTTAGTTTTAGAAACAAAACACATTTGATTCGTTATACACGTGCAAATGTAAATATCTCTAGGTAAGATTCTCACTTACAAATTTGTGAGTTAGTCATATAGCATCCAACACAACTCATCGCGAAACTTCCGTAATTTTATGTACAGACATTCTTCCATGTATCTGTGTCCAAGGACTTCAATTTCTCGTCAACAAGTATGATATTTAATTAGATGAATCCTAGTTCCTCAACTTACTAGGAGAGGGCTTGAACTTCGGAGCCCAATCTTGTCGGAAATTTTTTTACACATTCTTTGAACGAAAAAAGATACATTCATTTTTTTGTCAAGTGCAATGGGCCTGAATGGGCCTCCCCTTCAAGGATACAGAGAGGGATAAAACATTGACCGTATAGGCCAATGTTGTGAATGTGTATATATAGATATACTTGCAATGTTGAAGTCTTTGCTTGTATCTTTGCGATGGAGGGCCATTCGAATAAACAAAAAAATACGAATGCCTTTTGTTTCGTTCAAGGATCCGGAGGTCGAACCCTCTCCTTGTTAGAATTTCTCTATAATCATCGTATCCAAAAAATTCACCGAGCAGAAACCAGCCAACAATCCTCATGAATAGATGACTATCTAAATAAATCAAGTGAAAGGGTATTCGAATGAGTCACTAAATTCTTTTATGCAAATGCAATTTATATTTCTTCCAAAAAGTTATGTTGTAGGGTTTTATATGTTTTACTCCGTTATGGCGGTTGATATGAATAAATGACAGTTTTTAATTGATGATCCTATACTTTGTAACTGCGGATTTTAAATAAAAAATTCTCATTCACATTGTTCATTGTCAGGAATGCTCCTTAAGCTAAGAGCACTTTCCCTAATTAAAATTTCTTCTAAATTGACCTACGCAGATTCATGCATAAACAATCAATCAACTACCAACTATCTAATAGTTCGTTGGATAAGTTCCGAATGCTTAATCGCCAAACCCTTACCAAACAGTTAAAAAATTACTATGTACATTCGAAAATGCAGAATATCTCGAATACTCTGAATTCGTGAATTCATGCACCTGTTCTTTTACGGGCTAAGTATTATAATTAAAAAATTCGGACTCGCGTGGATCTTTGTGCAACGATCAGATTGTGAATTCGATACGCTCATATTCAATTGGACAAACTAAGTGAACTTATATTAGCTAGCAGACTTCTCACGTCTTCTTGGAGTTCATCAGTAGTATTCGACAAGGAAAGACGTGAGCAAAAATTACCGAGAGCCTCAACTTGCTCGGCCGCGTCCTTCTGCTTTTGTAAGTAGGCTAATAACATCCCAATAACATTGCGCACTTCTTCCTTGACTCGGTTAGTATCCGAGTTCTTACAATAATTTTGCAAAACGCGTAATTTTGTTTGAGCAAGTTGTAACGGATTATATCCGTGAGAGTCAGATGACAAAACGTCTGATCCTGCCATGAGTAATAGAGTTACCACCGATATCTTTCCAGTGACTGCTGCAAGGTGGAGAGGCGTATTGCCTATGCAATCTCGCTTATGAGGGTCTGCTCCATAGGACAGAAGAAGACTCACCATCTCGGTGTAACCTCTGCAACATAAGGAATGATAAATTCATAATATTGCAGAAAATCGATCTTATTAAAACGCTCTACCATCGAATCTAAGTCGTAATTACAAACTGTGCGTCATATTACTAGACAAAAGTACTCATTTCCACCATAAATATTAAATCATCACCTGCTTGCTGCTAAATGTAACGGAGTCCGATGTGCATTCTCATCGTGGTTATTGGGCGAAATTCCCGCTTTCAAAAGCATCTGCATTAACTCAATGTTATTTGTAGCTGCCGCTAGCCGCATCTTACGTTCGTTGCCTTGACATAAATATGACTTTCGTCTTTCTACAATGCTATTTTCGTTGAATGATTTTTTCAACTTTCTCGTATACGGTGTTTCTAAGAAAGAATTATCTCTGATCAGTGAGCTTATGAGGTAACTGACAATGTTCCATTCGTCGTCAATACTTACGGGACTTTTCCAAAAATGGCAATGAATAGTCACACACTAGTCGAGGTGGAAGCCTGAGCTCGAAAATCTGTGGAAATTAATATTTTTAAAAAACGCTTGTACGGAGAAAGATTGATACAAGATATTGTGGGGAGCTTCCAGCATCTACTAGAGCTGGATATCAAATGCATCAATCAGTCACTCAGAAAAATGGGTTGAGATGAATATAGAATCTATCATATCTCAAGTTTTGATATAGAATATCAGGGTGTCTGTAGAGTAAAATGTCGCAAAAAGTCGGAAATCCGTAGTAATTCTGATGTGGTCGGAAAAAGATCGGGGATTCGTCAGAAAGTTGGGCCGACTTGCTCTACACCTAAGAATTTCAAAGTTCAAGACTTACAACGAAGGCGCAGGTATGCTCTTAGTATGAGACTGTATGACACACAAATGAGGAACTTGGGTTAAGCATGAATTTTTCTAAACGCCATTGTCTAATCATTCATTCTTCAAGAAAATATTGGCATATTTCTTCTCGTACATATTATAAATGATTTCCTACTATTAAATTTTTTTTCGGACCAATCAGTTAATGTGATAATGATTCGATGGATGGTGTTTCGAGTTGAGCGAGTACCCGAAAAGTAGTCCGAAATTTGACCAAGATCATTGTATAAGGGTCGAAAGTCCATCGAAAATTTTGGAGATAAAAGTAACTCCGGACTGACATTGTAACTGTCACTGTGCCCCAGTGTAACTTTCACTATTAATGAGTTAATGATCAAATGGGAGTTGGGTTTTAGAAATACATCGACAATTCGTTAGATATGAGAACATCTGAAATTGTTGCAGCTATAATGTGCGTAAGGGTTATGCTTTTCTGAGCCATTTTACCCACAATAAACAAGGGTCAAGATAATGGCTCAGAAGCAAAGAACTCTGCATATAAGGAGCAAGTCGTACTCGATGTACCAACTTATTAGGGTAGGTCGAAAAATGGAAATTTTCGGAATTCAACATGTTTGGGGTCAGAGAAATTGTATTTTTAAACGGAGATACGAAAATCTTTTTGCCGGATGCTGAGAAATGAGTTTTTCAGTTAAAGCAAGAGCCTTGAAGTTTCATCAATAATAGGGAAAAAACGCCATTCTAACGATATTTGCAAAAGAAAACTACTTAGGTCCGGAACTTTCGGCTCGAAATGATTCGCTGATCAATCAATGATTTCCTATCGTGTTTTTTGTCGTAGAATCCAAAAATCAACTTTTCTTCGTCCCTATGTAACTTTTGTGAATACTGCGTTTCAATCAGCCAAAACCGATCACCGAAATATCGTTCTCTCTGTATTTTGATCCCCCAAATACGAACCCGGTGGATTTATGAGATGCGAATGAGACAAAATCGAGGTGTTAACCAAGGAAACCAGGCAGATTCTATGGAATAATACCACCTATGTTTTAAAATTAGAAAAACTCGTGAATTAGACTGCAGACGCTATTTTTCGTGTTTTTGCCAGGAATTGAAAAATTGCATAAGATGAGTATTAACTGAGATCGACAATTGATGATACATACATAAAGTAATGAATACCAACCTTTGCTCTTTCATTGGCTGGAATAAGAGCTAAAGATAGAACAGAACCACTGTCCGATGAGTTCACACTGACTAGACTGCTGTCATTTGAAGGACTACTTTTCACATCAGAACTCGACAGAGGTTCCAAACACTTGGCTATTGGAGATGGTGTCCATATTGAGACTTCTCTACTTGTTGATGAAATTTCATCAATAAAACTAAGTTTGGGCTTTTGGAAACTGTCCGTACAAGCCATGGGAACAGCACTATCTGAATGCTGAACAACCATGCTGTCATTGGAGTCGTTCCCTGTCTCAACTCCTGAATCTGTAAATGAATATAAATCCACTTGTAAATAAGTAAGATCTTACCTGGAAATGATGAAAGAAAGATGCACACAATAACTGCAGCCAAGGTCATTATGAGAGGAAGTGACAATTGGAAAAAAAAGAATCATAGGAAATGTTTGTGACTTCTGTTATAATGCAGCTTGCATTACGAACACAAAGAAAAAAAATTGATAATGGGATATAGATGAGTAGCACTCTCTTTGAAATCCTAAAATGGGGACTTCATACCCATATTTTCTCCAAGGAGCCAAGTAGACACTTCAAATCAGCACATTTGATGGGTAATAGTGGCCATCTTTATTATCATGGAAAAAGATGTCTTTCTGTATACTCCAAGGATTGACGTTTTTTTTCACACCTGTGCCATCAGATACAAAACTCTACAGCGAACATCTAAAAGAAAAGTATTTATAATTTCAATATTTTGAAAGCAGAAATTCATCTCTTTGTTTTATCAGTCATTCATGGGAGGAGGAGCTGTTCCTTATACGGCTGACCTGAGGAACCTAATTTTCCCAATACGGCTTACTCAAATGAGCTTCTATGTAAACATTGTCAACAAACCCCAATCAAAAAAAGTAGGTCAAAGGAAACAGGTGACAAATGTAGCATTTCTATTTAAGCTCCAACACTTGAGGGTCTCAAAACGAGTTCACGGGTCTTGCTTGAAATACCGAGTTCCCGAGCTCGAACATTGATCAAGAATCAAGGTTAGAAACGGAAATTATCTCATGAAATTATGTTTTGCTTTCAGAACCATAGAAATAAGAATAGAAAAGTGAATCCAACGTAATTATCGAGCGAACTTACATTACACGTGCTCAAACTACTCTGCCAGAGTCCTTTGTTGATGCCCTTTGTATCCCCGAATGCTTCAGCTGTGCGAGCATATTGAACACTGTACTGCACTGTACAGTGTCGTCCAATTATTCAGTGGTATCACCAAACCCTTTATGGAGGCTGACGCAGGCTGACGGACGCTTGAGTCGAGCGCTCGCGAGAAATATAGAAAATATTTTGAGGTCTTGATGAGTCAATAAAACTTTCACGCAGTCCGTGCTCACAGTTCAGCTCATAATAAATTTCAAAAACTTCCTCACGCATCCCCCTTTGGGGGTCGTAGAATCAAATTCGGTCCTGAAATAAATCACAAGAAATTTCTGTGCAACTCATGAAGATGAGTGGTGGAGTAAGGTATTTTTAGTGAATGTTTATCGCCATTTTCCCGGAATTCTGTCTTTTTCCAAAATGTATTGGAAAAAAAATATCTGAAATTAATGCTCCCCATTTGAGCGAGCGCGCGGCCAATCAAATTGCATATGGTATAGTATGTGCTTTAATATGCCAGTGGAGAGCTGGCAACCTCGCTCATGATAATGTGAGGGGGAGGGGGACAGTTTTGTCACCGAAAAGACCAG
Organism: Eretmocerus eremicus; assembly: GCA_030522705.1. Taxonomy (NCBI): domain Eukaryota; kingdom Metazoa; phylum Arthropoda; class Insecta; order Hymenoptera; family Aphelinidae; genus Eretmocerus; species Eretmocerus eremicus. The sequence goes on along the minus strand of JAPYYZ010001820.1, from coordinate 14,229 downwards.
GCAATGTTGCCAAATGTTGCCATCAGTTCCCATATGATCTCCAGCAATTTCCCATGGTTCCCAGCCTTGCAGCTGACAAATCTAATGTGTTGTGCGAGGTAGTGCGTCGCAAAATAACAATGCGAGTAATCTACGGAAAAATCAAAGAAAACTTTGAGTACCGTTTGAACACTTGATTATGAAGAAACATGCCTGTTGACATCAATCGTTTGACTGAGGGCTGGTTGGAGCTCGAAAGTGATCCAGGTAAAAAAGAATGCATGGAAACCCTTGTTCGTAGAAACACCCAGCTCAACTTTTGTTGTCCTCAATTATCAAGCCGTAGAGAAGATCTTTTCCCAGCATTCAAATCATGCATACATTTATGATGATCAGAGCAAATGTTATTTCGGAAACAAAGTTTACTTATGCAGGTAGAATGTAGATCCATTGCTCTAGATCCATAGCATCACGCACCGCAGCTATTACTTCTCTATTTCTGCACAGACATTTGATGAATATGGAATTGAACAGATAAAACTCTGTGTTGAAAAAAATTTGTCGCTGACTCGACCACAGGTCCTTGTTACTCTGATGAATGCATCAAATGATCAATTGAACTTCATGAAATTCTTATTATTTTAATGTTGAACTTATTCCAGGATTATTCACACTCCTTCTGGAAGATTTTGGTGTCAAAGGAGTACAAGTAGAAGAAATTTATGATCTTCAAAAATCTTTGGAGGGACCTGTCTATGGGTTCATATTCCTGTTCAGATGGATTGAAGAACGGCGATCACGCCGCAAAGTTGTTGATCAAGATGAAAGTTTTGTGAAGGATGAAGAAATTGTTAACAACATATTCTTTGCCCAGCAGGTTTGTCCCATGATGTTAATCTAGTGTAAATGAAATATGTTGGAAATGAATGGGAGTTTACATTACAAGTAGTACTAAATAATCTGTTAATTTATCATATGTTCACATTCACAGGTTGTTCCAAACAGTTGTGCAACCCATGCTTTACTTTCTGTTCTACTCAATTGTCCCAGTATTCATTTGGGAACTACTCTTTCTCGTTTGAAACATCACACAACTGGTATGTGCCCAGAAAACAAAGGATGGGCTATTGGTAATACACCAGAGTTAGCCTGTGCTCATAATTCTCATGCCATGCCTCAAGCTAAAAGACGTCAAGATAAAAACAGTGCTGTATCTAGTGGGAGATTTACAGGAGAAGCATTTCACTTCGTCAGTTATGTGCCAATCAATGGGAGACTATTTGAATTGGATGGCTTGAAACCTTTTCCTATGGATCATGGACCTTGGGAAGAGCACGAAGAATGGACAGAGCAATTCAGAAGAGTCATAACAGATAGACTAGGAATTTCCACTGGGGAACAGTTACAGGATATCAGATTCAATCTGATGGCTGTTGTACCAGATCGGAGACTAGCAATCTCTCATAAATTGACAATGTTGAAGACTAACAGACAAATAGTTGTTGAAGCTTTGCAGCAGCTTGTAAAATTGACTCATCAAAATAATGCAGAAAACCATAATAATAAGAGTAATTTTAGTAGCAATAATGCCAGTCATACTGAAGTAGAAAAACCAAACAAATTTAATGACAAAAAAGAAAAGACTGAAGAAGAAAATAGTACAGTAGTGAAGATTGAGATTGAAGGTTCAACTCCCCTCCCTATCATCAGTGTTGAACATTGTCATGATAATACCTGTGAAACAGTCAATGAAGATAATCCAAACACAGTTATGAAACCATCAACCAGGTGAGTTTTATTCTTTTCAGCACTCATCTAAATGTTGTACCAAAAATTTTGGAGATTCTCCATAGTGAACTTCATCCAGACTTCCTGAGATGATCATATAAAAATCGATCGTTTCTGAAAAATTCTCTCTCCGTTTCCAGTGTCATAGAAAAGGTAGTCAATGTCTGCGCCTTAGATTATGCAACTCCACTACAGATTCAAACGTCACCGGCTCACAGCTCATCAAGTACCGATACCTCATCAGAAATAGGTTCTGCTTTCAACTCACCAACTCAAAGTAAGTTTCTTGAGCGTTTGTCCTTTTACTTTTCTTATTGAAATGAACCAATAGTACACCGTCCGTGAATCCCGGATAATTATATTGTAAAATGGCAGTATTTTGGAATCTGTTGGTTATAGGAGGATTTCAAAATCAGCATCCAAAAGAGTAAAAAAGATTTTAATTTTTCTTCGTTTTGAGATTATTTTTTGTGATACTTCCCGGCAGTCCGATGAACCAACCAAGTTTTTCAAGAGTTTTCAAAACACGCCATTCACATGCCCGTAATTTTTCAACGATTCGGGGCGAATGAATTTGGAAGGAGAAATCTTGAGAGCGAAAAAGTCGCCGAAAAAGCTATTTCCTAATAATTTTTCATGATGCGTGTTACACTGTGTAGGGATGTAGTAAATCTCAGCATAGCGAGGATGACGATTTCTTGTTGATTTAGTTCAAGGTATTTCAAAACTTTGCAAGCGGCAAGTATTGTCGGAAAGGATCGCAGACATGATCTAAAATCAGAGAGAGCTGAAATTGTTTTGTTTTTTCGAATGTATTATCAGATTTCTGTCCACAAATTTATCCTATAGATAATAGAGTCAAAGGGATTCTTTGTTTGGATCTAAGGTGATGACTGATACACTCATCTAATATTTAGGAACGCGACTAGATATTCGACTGTTATCATCCTTACCATATTATTGCAACGTTAACAATTCCACATTTCAGCATGGGGTTGGACCTCGGGTCAAATTAGTCCCACATCAACAAAAGATTTTAAAAAGTTCGTTGTAATTCGGGTTGCTGGTGATGAAAAAAGCGAGAACAGTGAGTACATTGAAAATGTCATGGAAACAGCATTTGGGTTCCCTTGAATCATTGACGTCAATTTACTCTAATTCCAGGTCGCTCCTCCAACAGTATGAATATAAATGGGAAAAGGTTGATCTCTGATGGGACTTCATTGAATAAAAAAGTTTGTCTTTCTGGGGAGATCAGAATACCGCATGCTAGAGTAAAGACTAGCAATGGTGACACAGTCACTGATGAAAAGAAAGTTGAAAAAATTGACTCGAAACTTTGCTCCAAATACCCGGAAATTCTCGAACCGCACACTTTTGCTCCAAAAGATTTATTAGCATTACTAAAAAATTTAGAGCATGAAATTTCCACTTGTGAAACAGCTCTCAAAGACGAAAATGATAAGAGAAATAAATACAAGGTATGTGCCACTTCCTACAGCAATCATTATGATAGAAAAAGTATTTACTTGATGTTGAGCATTTCTAGATTGATGACTGCAGAAGAACCCACAATTACGACGAATTCATCTGCACTTTCCTATCGATGCTAGCTCAGCAGGGAAAACTTGCAGAACTAGTTCAACAACACTTACAATTGAAAAAGCAACCTACTGTGTCGGTTAGCCGTGTACACAGGTAATTACCTTCTTACGATTCTTTTTGCATTTTGGGTATTTAATAAACCATGTTAAATCTTCATCACAGATCTTCAAAACGAGCAGATACTAGTCGATCAACAAACACTCGAAGACGGCGAGGCAGGACAAAATGTAAGAGACGGAAATGAGCTGAGAAAGTTGACGTTGTATTCGTCTTTGAACAAAAGTGAAATATATTCAATACGCCCCTTCCAAATTAAGATATCAAACAGAAGTATATTTAATTTTTTTATTTGTTACAAATGTATGTACAAAAGTAATATCTTACTTTGAGGCACGCTAAAATGTTGCTTTTCCTGTGAATTCATACCCAGTGACTACTTTTTGTCAAATAAAGCATTGATTTATTTATTATTTAATCTGTTGATTATGAAGATTTTCCTGGGAATGTCTCTTGAAAGGAGATGCGTCAACATGGGTTATATTTAAGGAGAAACGAAAACTAACACTAAGAAATCTGTTAATGATTCCTTAACTCTCCTTATGTAAATGAATGTTTTGTTGAGAACACATACAGACAGTACTCACAAACTAACATTTCGATATTCGATGATGAAAATCTCGAAAAAACGTAAAAACGAATTCACAGAAACATAAAAAAAAAGCGGTTTGCAAAGAATTTATCTGTGAGAAACTGAAGAAACTTCTTCAGGTCAATATAATTGGAGGCTCGGCAGATGGAGGCAACTCAGTTGTTTCTTGAGTCTCTATTAATTTGCTATGAATGACATTTCCATGTTCGTCTACTTCATCTATCGATATCAGAATACTTGAAATAGTGGGCATGGATTTCTGAGGTGTTTCGTTATTATTTTCCGGGTGGGAAACCTACAAAAGGAAAGGTAGATTGAGCAAAATAGAAGTAATGTGTTGGAGATGCATTGCAAACTTGCATATACCTCCTTGTCAAAACCTGTTGATATCTCTGCATTTCCAGAGTTCAGAGGATCTTTTTCAGTTGGTACCTCCTCAACAATATCTTCGTACCTAACAGTTTGAAGTCTAAAACATCCATCATCTTCCATAACATACTGAAATCGTTTATGGCCTTTCAGCCATTGTAATTTATGTGTATCTATTAAATGTTTTGTGAGGCGATAGCTTTTTTGGTACTTCATGGGACATTCATGACAACAGTACCAACGAATTTGTTGTTTATGGACTCTTTCAACATGCCTGGAAGGAAAAGTAAAGTAAGCATCACTAAAATAATAAGCCATTGTTAAGAAGCAAAAGATTGTTTCATTACCTATCAAGTGTGTATGCATTTTTACAAAGATATGAGCATCCTTCCATATTACACTCATATGTTGATCCGGATGCATGAATTGTCATATGGGAATCCAAATCTTGCTGAGATTTAGCCGCATGTGAACACATGGAGCAAGGGAAATCTCTGATTTCTGTATGCCTGTAGAGTTTATGTTTTGCCAGACCAGAGGGAGAATCACAGCTCATGTCACATTGAGAGCATTTGTAATGAAAAACATGACTTCGTGTATGCTCTCGAAGAATATTTTCAGTAGGATAGAATTTATTGCAATGGTAACATTGAAATCCTTGAGCTGCGGCAAAGTATCAAAAATTAGGATAATCAAAGCAGAGTAGAGAAACTTTATGGATGAAAAACCTTTGCAAAGAATATGGAGATCACAATTGTCGAGACAGGAGTCCATGTGGTAAATAGATTGATCTACTGAATCGTATACTATACATTCTCAATATTTTACCATGTTACTCCTGAATGATGAAAGATCTTTATCTTTGAACAAGTATTCAATAGGGTAAAATTACAAAATCTTGCTCTGAGTCTAACATCATTAGAGCCTTGTGATCAATATTCTTTTCAGGCCTCCCTGATTCTGATAAAGAGATCAAAAATGCATCAAACCTTCTAGGGGAATCTGACGTTTGCAGTGCTCATGAAATTTAGTATTATTGGCAAACATGGAACCACAGTCTGGACAGGCAATAAGTTTTTCTTTTGTGTGAACTTTCATATGCTCTCTCAACTTGTAAACACTGCTCAGAGTAGCTCTGCAATCTTTCCACAAACAAGTCACTCCACCTTCAACATTATTTCCTCGGGGGTTGTTTTGTATATGGGTTAGAATATGATAGAGGAACCATGTATAATTATTGAATTCTTTCCCATTGCAGTCTTCCCAATGACATTCATGTGGAGGTACAGAATCTAAGATATTTTTCCAATCTGTACCACGGTGGCATTTCTGCGGAGACAAGAAAGAGGAAAGTTACTATGTATTTCATACATAAACCTACAATAAAGTGTATTTGTGATCATAAAAGACTGTATATACTTACTGGAAGCTTTATTCTCTTCCTAACATTTGTCCCTAAGCACTTTAATTTAGTATGGAATGCATGATAGTTGACATGCCGCATGATGTCAACATCAATTTGAGATTGATAAGTACAACCTGACCAAAGACACACATATACTTCTTCGTCATCTGTAACTTTTATCTCAAGCTCAGTGACATGGTTTGCAACATGTTTGGCAAAAGTATCCACTGATCGCACATTAAACTGACATCCTCTCCACTCACAATGCAGGTCCAATTGTTCTTTTTTTAAAGGCACAGCCAATCTCCTACGTTTTGCACCACACTCTGAAACTGAGTCAAACTCAGAATCAGTTTCAACAAACTCTTCTGATTCACTTTCAAATTTGCGCTTGACACTTGTTTCTGTGGATGCCACCGAAGCATCTTCTTTCACATCCTCAATCCAATGGCAAACTCTTTCTTGAGCATTCCTACTTGTCATTAGATGCTCTACTGTTTCGTTCATTTTTCTATTTTTGGAGTTTGATCTTCACCGTCGATCACCTGCTCGTGAACTATCCAAATTTGATTTTGTTGGTTTTGAAGCTGTTCTAGACCATTTCTGAAGTGAAATGTTTTTCATTTGAGCACTAATCCTCTCAGATGTCAACAGTCAAGTATAATTAGCGCGAAAACTTGAGAACTCTTGGAAAAAGAATAACTACAACAGAAACGTGTGGATTTCTTGCCACAACAGTACAATGTAACCGCCAAAAAAGTTCGTCGTGTTGTTGGCGTTGGTTTTTCTGCCCGCGCTCGCTCCGCACCGCGGCCGCCGCGCGCGTTCCAAAAATTTCGGTATGTCGTCTGCTATGCTTTGTGGTCCGAGTGACGTCATGGCATAAGCCGTCAGCTCATCAGTCGGATCGAGTCGTGGAGATTTACTGCAATATACTCCTTTTTACAACAATTCATCATGTCTCTAGTGCTACCATCAAAAAGTAATGTATTTTCCAACATGCATAGGTTTTTGTTTCGTCATTTTCCTTGCACAATGTTTCATGCATCTGCCTAATTAGTATAGGCCATGTAGATTGAATAACTCTAACCTGAGTCGGCAGAATATTTGTCTTGAATTTCATGTAATATCATGTAATATCATTGGGATTTCTTCATATTTCGAAGTTAGCAGTGAAGAGTTCAATCTGATTTGTTTCTTGCAGATTAAAATCATTGGATTCTGTCCAGAATCTCTCAAACCATCCTGTTTACATTTTGTAATACCTTGAGGATAATTGATTACTGCTCTTTTTTCCAGTTCACTCTCTGACAAAATGTGCTCCAAGGATCTTATTTTCATCAGTCAGGACCAAATACTATTACGTTAATACACAAAAACAGTCAGAAGAATGGAAGGATATCAATGAAAGAGCTGTACAAACCATGTTTTTTCAAGAACTATTCCGAGGCATGGGAGTAACACTAATGCACTTTTTTAGAGAACCAGCTACAATAAATTATCCATTTGAGAAAGGACCTCTGAGTCCAAGATTCAGAGGAGAACACGCATTAAGACGGTGAGCAAATGTTTCTATTCATTGCAGGAGGTGTGGATTTGCATGCTCATTCTTTAACCATTTGGGCACATCCTTGATACACCATTCACACTTGCAGGTACCCATCAGGAGAGGAACGATGCATAGCTTGCAAGCTTTGTGAGGCTATCTGCCCAGCTCAAGCTATTACCATTGAAGCTGAGGAACGGTCTGATGGGTCAAGGCGAACCACTAGATATGATATTGATATGACAAAGTGTATTTATTGTGGATTTTGTCAAGAAGCATGTCCTGTGGATGCCATTGTTGAGGTATGATTGGAATGTTGAATTCATCACCCATCTGTTTGAGCTTATATACACTTGCTCTTTTGACTCTCCGAAGAAATATCTTCATCAAGCAGATGTCGTTCGTTTTGGATCGAGGTCCAGTTTTATTTTGTTGTATTGGACCCAACATTTTTCATTCATACATTTATTCGCGTCATTTAGATAAAGCGAGTGGCTACTCCAATGGTAATGAAGAAAGAAGTCCGAGCGGTCGAACCCGATCAGACCGCTATCTTTAGAAGGAAGTTTTCCTCAACTAAATGACAAATAGATGCATGATTTCTATTTACCCTCATGCTTGATGAATGTTTGGATGAATTAATAATACTTTTGCATTTTTACCAGGGCCCAAACTTTGAATTTTCAACAGAAACACACGAGGAAATGTTGTATAACAAGGAAAAGTTATTGAATAATGGTGATAAATGGGAATCTGAAATAGCCTCCAACCTCCATGCAGACCATTTATATCGTTGAGATGGTCTAGTTAATAAAGATTGACAACTCCACTACTTCAAGCCCAGCAAGTTTACAGGTCTCAAATGGCTCAAATCACGAGTACTAAGAGTAAAGTGTAATGAGTGGTTCTGTCTATATACAGAACCTTAGCAATTTGTTTCTGCTCTGCAATAAAATAAAATTTGTTTCAATGTCAGTTTCCTCAATAAGTTATGGTTCGAAGAAAACAGGGTGGTTCTTTTGAGTATACAGAATAATTTGAGTCAAGGATACTTTATAATTTTTATTAAAAAACGAAAAGAAAAAAATTGTTATACAGCACAGTCACGTTTTGCGTTCTTAATACCACAAAAATACGAGGGATACGTAAAATTATCATCGTTCATGATCATTTGATGTCTCCTAAACAAACAATACTAAATTACTATGTTATAAATATACATTAAGATGATTAGATTATATATAATCAAGGTAATAGAAATACTATTGTATAACGTCAACTGGATGAAAAAATACACTGGAATCCAATTTGGCAATAAAGTCTCTAAGCTCGTTAAAAATTGAATCTTATAGGCAACTGTCTTTCAGGTAAATATATTCAACTTCGTAACAAAGGACATGGACTATACACAACTGCTATCGTTTTTCAAATTGAATCATGCAATTGATCAGTAACATACTAGATCGGAAATCGGATATAGCCATAAGAAATATGATAACTGTCGATCGCCAAGAGATTCTTACATACAAATATTCCGAACTACACTCGATTCGACTGACTTGGATTAGTTTTCATACATTGAGCTTCCAGAGCTCTCAGTCTTTCCAACCTATGTAACGGGTCCATCAAATTTTTCCCATCTTCATTGGTGCTTCCTAAGTAATACAACGAAATTAGTTGCGTTTTTTGAGGCTCACCGAATGAGAAATATTTCGAGAAAACTATTGCTTACCATTATTATGCAAGTTATTACTTTGTCCAGTCATGAGATTCTGGTTTTTTCTTGTCATGTCTATGTCTTTGAGACCTTGCTCTATAAAATCTTGGAAGAACTGATGAGATTTCTCTAAAAATGGTTGCACATCTGCTTCTGGATATTTTCGTTTGAATTCATATAATTGTACAAGACCCTGTAGATTGTTAATTCAAGAAGATCCATTATTAGGAAAGAAAAAGAACAATATTTTGTGAACCATTAGAGAGTCAATAACGTAATTTATTCCAACTCGAGGGAGCAGGAGTATTACGTACTTTAGTCCCATGATGGTGGGAAATAATATAAGCTACTTAGAAATAAATAAGACCACCCCTTTCTCCTCGATCCTCAAGATGAAATAGAAAGCGATAATCTTCGATTTCATCTTGAGCGATAATTTCCACTTCGGAGGGATTAGTATTCATTGACTCTCTTCTAGTGTAGTATAATATACTAATCCAACTCACTTCTTGCGCATGGTGTTTAGATCCGATCTTTTTAAATATATCTGAAAGCTGTTGCTGAATCATTATGGACATGCGTTTTTGATTTTGTCCTTGACTGTTGCTAGATTTTGAAGTTGCTTTGGTCGCCGAGTTGAAATCATCTGGCTTGAAGCTCTAAAAAATATTCAAAATTGATATGAAATTGTGAGATACTGACCTAGCACCAAATTGAAAATAGACGCTGCGAGCGAGTTCAAAAAACGTGAAGCATTCAAGCTAAGTGAGACTGTTCCGAAGGAAGTTATGAAATGCTAGCTGTCAATCAACCAACCGAAATGAGTCTGATCAGGTAAGAGCGTAGTTCTGACTCATTGGTGTTATTGATGAGAGTCAGGTGGCTCAGTATTGTACTGCCCTTCACTTTCGTCATACTGTGAAGTACTGTTTTGATAGTTCGCATTGGCGTATCGGCTTTTTTCTGTTTCTTCCACCACGAAGTCGGGTAATCCTGTAAAATATACAAATGTAATTCAATTCGATTCGTCTGGATAATCTAAGCATTTTATAATCCTTCGACCCAATTCTTCAATTTGAAAGGAAGAGTCAGAGTTAGAGCATTATTCGATCGACATTTTTCAACTATTATCAATCTGCCTAAAATGTTAAAAATATGCCTGCATTTCAGAATTTGGAAGGATTCTTCAACTTGATATGAATAGAAATATGGTATTAGTCGTGTCAAAGAGATGACGCTTTTCTATAAATCATCTGTTTCTGCAGGGCGTATTTGTTTGGTGAGTTGAGCGAGTACGAATTTGCTTCCAAATCCAAGGAGGAAAGGTGAGGGTTGAATCATAATTGCTTGAAAAGACCGAAACTCTCTAGACTCCATAAAAATTTAGTTTTATGATGAGGCAACCGAGAAATTAATTTTTTTTAGACTTGATCTCCCGCTATTTATTTTTAATCGTCAGAACATCGATCATTGGTAATTGGCATCTTGCATTTTTTTGACCTTTTAAAGAAAAGGTTTGGCAAATTAGAGCAAATTTAGGGAAAATTGTGCAATTTGAAAAAAATTCTCAACATTTTTTTCATCTTGTGCAAATAGTTTCAAGGTCAAGAAACTTGAGAGTGACTCTCAGTGATCGAGCGCCGCGTGACGTCATTTGGATACAGTCATCGGTTGCTGCTACAGTAAATTTATAGTTTAGCATGATTTTTTGTAATTGGCATTCTGAATGCTTTCTCAAAACTTGTTTCTACTGATAGTAGAGATCAATTTGTACAGTGAACGATTTTTTCCGAATTTTTTTCGGTACACGCACGTAGATAAAACTAATTGTAAAGTTGCAATTATTGAAGCTCACTTGTTCGGAAGATGAAAACAACTCTAACTATGGGCAAATTACCCGAATCAGCTTTCACGAGACCTTCCTCTGGTTTTTTGACCATGACATCGGCTTTTTTCTCCCAAAAGTTCGGAGATAGTTGCGAAAAATCATGTCAGATTATATGTTTACTGTAGCAGCAGCCGACGATTGTATCCAAATGACGTCACGCGGCGCTCGACTACTGAGAGTCACTCTCAAGTTTGTCGACTTTGAAACTATTTGCACAAGATGAAAAAAATTTTGAGAATTTTTTTTCAAATTGCACAATTTCCTCTGAATTTGCTCTAATTTACCAAACCATTACTCTAGGGAGTCAAAAAAAATGCAAGATGCCAATTCATAAGTACACGCGTAAGGTAAAACATAGTATGACCAATGTTCAATAATTAAAATTATAAGCAAGGCTGGAACAAGAAAGTTACTCACCCTGAAAAAGTTATGCACTTCGAGAAGAATAGCATCATAGTTGAGATCGCCAGCCCAGTTAGGGACTGTTTTCACAATTTTCCACAGGCACTTCATAATTAAATCTTCGTATTTAGCCGGACCGTTTGAATCTGCCCGCTCGTGCAACAATTTTATAAGTACACTGTAAAAATAGATTTGGATGTTGATTTCTAATTTTGGCTGTGATTAGAACTATTATGGGAAAATTCAAGATCCAGATGAACATGTTACCATATTATAGCCGTATGATCTGAATTATCTATGATTTTTATCACAATTGTGTTGATGACCCTCATATATGCTTCTGCATCGTTTAAGCGTTCAAGTTTATTTTCAGCTAAGAATCCAATCATCTGATCCACGAGTTCTTTGAGATGCGGTTGGGTTACATTTTTACCAAGTATTCCAGTGTCATAGAACTATTCGAAGATGAAAATCGAGATGAGTAATAATTGCTCAAACAAATAATTTCTAGATGAAGTTATTACTTACAGTGAGGATAATCATAAAAGTCGCCCTAAAACCTTTCGAAACTTGATTGCTACCCTGATTCAAAGGATATGTTTGGAGAAGTTTCAACTGCATATTCACGGAGTTGATGAACCTGTCCTCTTTTGACTGCAACATTGATACTTGATACGATTTGAGGAACTGCAAATTCATATTGATCTTAGTGCTCTTCTGTGCAATATTTCTAAGCCAATTATGAAGCAAATAACTTACAGTTTCCATGGCGCTAATCGACTGAATAGCAGTCGCGAGATCAGGGCTAGCCATTCCGAGAATCGTCCTTTCCAAACTATCTTCTTTGTTGATACACGAGTTGGCGGGCGTTATATTTTCCGAGTGCGGAACAAGTAATTTTGGGGGCGAAATGGGTATAACTCTGGCCATGTAAAAATTATAGCTATAAAGTCATCTCACATTTCAAGATTTGATTAGAAAGAAAAGAATGCTCACTGTCTTTGATGCGTTGGATTTGGCATTTCCACGGGCTCGTTCAGGTCGACATTGAGATCAATTAGTTTAGGCACCCTACATTTAACAGGAGCATTTGTTTCTATCTTTTGAATCAATTCCATGTCTAATCCAAATGGACCAGATACTTTGACCTGTGCTCGAACTGGTGACGATCTAGAAGTGTAAATTCGATAGTCACTTTACGAACACGTCAATTCGAAACACTAACACATTCACAATTCGAGATATTGAACGCTGTAGATTCACATTCTCAATATCATTCCATTCGTGCGCTTGGAATCAGTAGATAGAGATCGAATTGAGAAAAGTATGATGAAAGAAAAGAAAAGACTGGTCACAGTTAAATCAAGAAGTTCGCAAACACAACATTTGGAAATGACGAAGTGGGGAGCGCAAGGAAGACTTCTCTACTTTTCCTAGGTCATCATTTCCTCCTTCTATGAAACTGTTTCACTACCTGTCAGTCATTGCATTTTCAATGAAAGACTAATACAATTTAGAGATAGGTATTTTGTAAGTCATGCGTGCGATCTATAATTCTTCTATTTGAAAAATAGAAAAAATTACACGGTATGTTTGAACTTCTTCGGAATGCGAATGAAAGGCGTCTCTACAACAGTATCTTAAATATTCTATTGGAAGGAGGCACTAAGATTTTTCGTTACGTTTTTCGAGTCGTTTTCTAGACAATATTTTTGGATGCAGGCGCTTTACAAACTGATTCCCGCGTGTCAATCAATTATTTGAAGTCAGAGCCAAAGGCGAGAGTCTCAATGATCACATGAAATGGGGAGCCCACCCGCATGAACATCGAATACTATGTTACGGAATAAATATGGATGTCCTGTTCGGAAAGGTTTACTTTGAGGGCATGTCGGAGTCCTATCCCCATTGCATACTTACCGACGTTGTCGAGTTTTCAAATTACTCGATAAATTTTCGAGATATCGTGGGTGTGGAAAGTAACGCCGTTTCTATAAATCGTCTAGAATCGACGTTACTTTCAATTTTTGCGATATCTTGAAAATTCATAGAGAAATTTGAAATTTCGACAATGTTGGTATCCGACGTTCTCTTAATGCACAATACATCGACGAAGTGGTTTCGAAGCTCTGACGACTCATACCTTTGAAATTTTGTATACGGGATATTCAATCTCATAAAATGAGTTCCGGCATATCGTGAGTATTGGTTGTGGAGGAGCGCATTGTGTAAATATGAAAGGGAAGTAAACATTGAGATCAGTATGACGAGTAATAGTAGTGACTGAACAGAATATTCTCAAGGATTCTACTCCTCCCAAAACTTCCCATCACCTTTCAACATATAAAGAGACAAAACAATAAGTTCAAAAAAATAATCAAAAACAAACTTCGTGTTATCTTTTGATGAAGTTTCATCTGAAATTTCTTTCTGAAATTCCTCTTTGGGTGGGATGTTTTCTACTTCATTTTTATCATAACAAACATAAGTGGCTTCCAAGTTCTTTGCTACGTTGTTTTCTGGGATCATAATTCTTTCCTTCCTAGATTTACGAATGAGAAATGAAAATTGGATTAAATAAAAAAAATAATGAGAAGTCAGTTAAAGAACTCAAAAATCAAATGTTCATATTCAGAAATGAATCAAATTCACTCACTCTTCTACATCTTCTTCCATCCTCTGTTCTTCCTCGGGTTCTTCGTCGTAATTTGCATCGTCCTCGTCGTCATCGTCAACATCATTAGACGGTATGACTATCCGTGCTTGAGCCACGGGAGCTGATACTTTCGCTGATGATGAAGATTTGGTAGGTCTATTTTTGGCTGCTCGCTTGATTCGTTCGTCGAGCAAAGACTGATCTTTTTCTGAAATCTGAGACATT
>JAPYYZ010001819.1:0-14319 GCA_030522705.1 Eretmocerus eremicus | reverse complement strand
ACTATTCTCCCCCGCTCTCAGGCAGCAGTCCGCCGGACTAGCAGACGCAATTCGCCGACAACATAAACAAAGCGACACGTGAGCGACACATGAGCGTCACAAATTCCGATCGGATCAAGACGCACCGAGATAGCAAAAACATGCATCTCAAAATCAGCTTCCAACTCTGGACTGAAAACATATATCGCAAATCTGACTTCGGGATTCGATTCGCGCGGAAATTTCACTATTATCACCCACTTTCCGGCAAGATTTGAACTATTTTTCAACATTTCCCAGATCATAATTCACGTTTAAAATTATGCGCCAACTTATCTCTGTCACTTGGTATAATTACACCGGCACACGAATAAACTCAATCTCTCCGTTCTACGTCTCGGCATCTGCTCTTCAGAGCTTTATCCAGACGGCACCCATGTGCGTAGGGTTGAGTCACGCTCAACGAGCGCGTCAGCAACTGCCAACTACCGATTTCACCTCGGTGTGGGGAACCTACAGTTCAAGGTAAGTTCCAAACCACAGAGATCACCGGAAGAAGCACATGAGATAAAATCTCAGTGGTGCCGGCCGGGATTTAAACCCTAGCCTTTCGCGTGGGAAGCGAGGATCTCATCCACTAGGCCACGGTGGCCTCCAATATTCCATCGGAATTGGGCTTACCCTTCCTGCCGCTATCTTAGCTCCGGGAATATGTCATCGAACAGGTAACAAATTGGTGACCGTGACAGGACCCACCAGAGAACGGGCGCCCGCTGCAGCTTCCAAGGAGGGGTCCAAACCGGCGTTTTCTCAAACTTCGAGAAATTCCCACGACGACTCAAATTTTTTTTGAGCTGAAACTCGGGGAAAATACTATTTTCGGTACCTACTCCTATACGAAGAATCGATGTGAAAATCGGCGGGGTCCTTGTACACGGATTTGCTGGAACTCAGCGCTTCAACCCATATGCCCCGTGGACACAATCCGCCATCAAAACATGTACCCAAACTACACAGATAAATGTACATTCTTCAATGCATGCGCCGCAAGGACTCCGAGCGTCCCTCACGTTCAACATATACTCACACATACTATTTGGCGTAAATAAGCTCCACGCGCCTCGGTCCGCTTAAAATGTCAGTAGCAACACCCAAAATTTGAAAGGCGCATCAGATTGCACGGTGTGGCCCTTAGATAGACATGCCGTGGGTGCTGGGTTTTGGGGGGAGCTTCGCTGTCGAAACGAGCTGCCTGCGCGCAGCAATGCCTGTTGTGCCCTCAAGCTGACCTGAAACTCTGTCGGCGAGCATGTAGTTGTAATAGAGTATATATCTCATCGGAATGTTAAGTTCTCAGTTCTACGTCTCGGCACCTGCTCTTTCGAGCTCTATCCAGACGGCACCCATGGGGTTGAGTTACGCTCAACCAGCGCGTCAGCGACTGCCCACTACCGATTTTACCTCGGTGAGGGGGACCTACAGTTTGGGGTGGGTTCCAAACCACCGAGACCGCCGTAGAAAGCACATGAGAAAAAAAGTACTTGTACTTTTGACCAGACCCACCTTACTGTATGTATTTTGGCCCACTGAAACCGAATTCGAGGTCGGTTTTGCCCGCCGACCTCTTGTTCTTCCGGAGAACGAAGAAAATAGCTGGAAATTCTGAAAATACTGGAAATTGCATGAGCCCTTCGATCCATTCTATTTCTTCTCCATATTCCAGGCTAGAAATCTGGATGCAGAAGTTTTTGAGGTCGCTGATCACGAATCCGAAGTCAGAATTGCGATTCACCCAAATCCAAGATGACAGATCGAAGATGGCGGACCAAGAGTTTCCAGGAACTGCTCATTTCAGCTCGTAAGACTTTTTCCACGGGTTTTTGGGGTCGCTGATCACAAATAACGAGTGAGAACTCCAATTTTCCCTAATTCAAGATGGCAAATCCGAAACGTCGGCTCCAAGATGGTGGATCCAAGATGGCGAACCGAAATTTTACAAGAACTGCTAATTCTCGCTCATAAGACTCATCTCGGGGGTTTTGGGGGTCGCTGATCACGAATTCGGAATCGGAATCGCGATTTTCCCAAATCCAAGATGGTAGATCCAAGATGGCGGACCAGGAGTTCCCAGGAACTGCTTATACTGGCTCGTAAAACTTTCCTCGGGGGTTTTGAGGGTCTTTCATCACGAATATGAAGTCAGAACTCCAATCTTCCCGAATGTGGGATGGCGAATCCAAGATGGTGGGCCCAAAATGGCAAACCGAAATTTTGCAAGAACTGCTCATTTTCGCTCTTAAGACTCATCTCCGGGGTTTTGAGGGTCGATGATCACGGACATTGAGGCAAAATTGATCAAACTTGGGCTGATGAAACAATTTTTCCGAGCCCTGAATAAAGATGGTGGATATTTTGAGTATTTAGGGATTAAATTCCCGACTATCAGTGATGCAAAGTTGACAGAAGGTATTTTTGATGGTCCGCGAATTCGTACGCTTTTCCAAGATGAAAACTTCATTTCGCAAATGGATCGCAAAGAGAAAGCGGCTTGGCTGAGCTTCAAAGAAGTTTTCTAGAATTTCCTGGGAAATAAGAAAAGTCCCGAATGTCAAAGGTTGAAAGAAGATTCGTTGGAGAATTCCAGGAATTTAGGTTGCTTGATTAGTCTGAAGGTGCTTTTTCTGGACTCATATCCTGACTACTTCCCCAAGAATCTTGGAGACTACAGCGAAGAACAAGGAAAAGGATTTCACCAGAACATAAGCCAGATGGAACAACGGTACTAAGGGAGGTGGAATATCAATATGATGGCGTATTTTTGTTGGACATTGAAGAGAGAAACGAGTCAGACCAGAAGGGAGAGGAAAAGGAACTTGCTTCATAGGTGATTTGAAGAGATAAGAGTTCATTACAAGAGGAAAAAGGAATGAGAGAACAACGATTCGGACGCCAGTAAAGCGATCGTTCGCGATCTTTGCTGGAACCTGTCGGTAAAACAGCTAGACTCCATATCCTCGAAGAACGACCCCAAGAACCCCCGAGAAAAGTCTCACAAGCGGGAATGAGCATTTTCGGGGAACTCCTGGTCCGCCATCTTGGATCTGCCATCTTCGATTTGAGAAAATCGCAATCCCGACTTCAGACTCGTGATCAGCGGCCCTCCACACCCCCGAGATGGGTCTTATGAGCGAAAATGAGCAGTTCTTGCGGAATTCCGGTTCGCCATCTTGGATCCGCTATCTTGGATCCGCCATCTTGGATCTGCCATCTTGGAATTGGGGAAATCGCAATTTTGACTTCGGATTCATGATCAGCGACCCCAAAAACTACTGCGTACAGATTTCTAGCCTGTAATATGGAGAAAAAATATGAATGGATCAAAGGGCTCATGTAATTACCAGTATTTTCAGAATTTCCAGCTATTCTGCACAATAGTGCGACGTTTCGGCTACATTCTGTAGTCCTTATCAAGCTGAAAATTATGTACATGAAGTAACACTCTCATATTCAAACAATATTGCACAATTAGGGGAAGTGTAGCTTAATTACCTCAAAAAGTGATGTCATTTTACATGAGTCTGAACTGAGAGATCTCAATTTTAATATCTACAAGTCGTAGCTTGAAGTCAATCATTCAAATAGTGATTTCATGTTTTGGACAAAATTTACCATCCAACCTGTGAAGAGGATTACATGTGTAGATTTATTATGTGGAGAATGTAAGGATTATTGGAGAGAACCGAGGGTGTGAACTTACAGATGTTATCTGTGGAGAATACTTTTTTTTTTTTGGTCTCTCAGTTCCTTGGGGAAAGTGATGGAAATATCTCTGTCAACGCGATGTTGACATCCCAAGGGAGACTGAGCAGACGGAAAGATGAAGTATTGATGATTGATCGATTGTATCCTTTCGGTAAGGAAGGGATCTTTAGGCGTGGTCGGTAAGTTAGCTATTTTGTGGAGATCAATGATCTTTTCTGCTATTGAGTGTGTGAGGTAGAAAGATAGTACGAGCTATTTATTTTTTGTTGTTGACTTGAAAAAATCTATGGTGTTACGATATATGTTCTTCAGAAATCGGACATCTTCTCTGCGGTTCAAGGTGTTTGATTGATAATATATATTCAGCATCTCAGAGAAGAGTCTTGATTTGTACCTGCGTTCAATATCTAATATTTTTACATCATCAAAATCAATGCAGTAAGAGGTGTTTTTGACACTCCCCCTAATTGCGCAATATTGTTTTAATATGAGAGTGTTACTTTATGTACATAATTTTTCAGCTTGATGAGGACTACAGAATGTAGCCGAAACGTCGCACTATTGTGCAAAATACAAAGTGGCAGGAAAAACCGATAAATTTCCAATCATTTGATTCAATCAACATCCTGCGATAAAGTCAAAACAAGTGGATTCCAGCTATTCTCTTCGTTTCCCGGAATAACAAGGGGTCGCTGGGTAAAACCGACCTCGAATCCGGTTTCAGCGGGCCAAAATACATACAGTAAGGTGGGTCTGGTCAAAAGTACAAGTACTTCTTTTTCGTGTGGCGGTGATGAGGCCGCCGTGGCCTAGTGGATAAGGTCTTGGTCTCCTACGCGGGAAGCCGGGGTTCGAGTCCCGGCCGGCACCACTGAGATTTTTTTTCATGAAACTGAGAGGTTAAGTTTTTTTTCTTTTTGTGTGGCGGTGTTATTATTACCTCATTCCCAGAGTCATTTTGGTTACGACCCGAGTTATTATTATAACAACTTGTGCTTCGGGGAATATTGTTTCTATAGAAATAACGTCCGCGAGTTATATCGTCATTCTGGTAGCTCGGGTTCCTTCCATTGTAATTCTCAACTGAGTTCCCATCATTGCAACGGTCTTCCCAACGTGGGCCGCTATATCTCGAATTCTCGCGTCTCATACAACAATATTCGTCAGAGACAGGCGTCGCGCTGTCTGCCAATGCGGCCGAGCGGTTATTGATTCGGTCGAGGTTTTTTGCACGCTGCAGTGACTGCTGCGTTCAAGTTTTGGAGAATTCCGTTCCAAGTGTGTTGTTCGAGGTCCGACATTCTTCCCACTTGTGTCCAATTTTTTGGCAAGATTCACAAAATTGTGGCTCTCTGAGCTTTCTTGAGTTTTCTCTTTCAAAGAGCCCTTGAGCATGACAATACCTAAATTCGTTCGATGCTGCTGCTCGTCTTACAGTTGCATATTCGACTGGGAGGGGGCCATCTGCTCGCATCTCCCAGAATTTTTCCTCAAAGCACGCGTCCATCATTGCCATGAAAGTGTCCCCACCCATTTCGAATCTTCTCGATGCGAATACAATACATGCATTTGTTTTATCCTCAAAATTGACTGCCTCGGAAACAGCTACTCCAAGGGTCCCAGGATTCGTCGATCTGACCTGGTGTTCCAATGCTCCCGAAAGACCGAATATGAATTGTTAAAGAGCCTCATCATTCGTATTATTCTTAAATGTTTCGCGTTTCCAATCTTTGAAATTCCGGACAAAGTCATAGACGTTCAGTAACCGACTATGGAGCGTTTGCACACGTAATCGATAATCTCCCGCGCCTCTTCCTGGTCTTCGTTGGACCAACTTCAATTCAGCTAGAACTCCATCTGCGCCTCCAACTCCACTATATTGGGTGGTCATATCGGCTAATAATCTCTTGACTGACGTATATTGAGTCAAACGCGCGATATAGCCCTCAGCGGCTCGGCCCTTGAGCTTACTTGCCAAGATTGAAAGTATCCATGGCTCTGTATCGGAGCCATATTCGCCCACAATATATCTCAGGAATCGACAGAACAGTGCCAACATATCGGGGTTTCCGTCTTATGGGGCTATCTGATTGAGAGCCTGATTTGGAGTTACTCGGAACTTCGGTCCATGACGACGATCTGCGTTTGGTCGATCAAATGTATCTCTTGAATTGAAGCGACGGATGCACTCGACTCGCATTCGCTATCTCTTGCCCACTCCTTGCTGTCGTGCCTCGAACTTCTTCGACCACAGTGTCTACTACGACTCATACGTTCGTTTCGTGTTCTATTTCCTGACCTATATACTCCTTTGGATTGATTATGCTGTTGGTCAGGATCAGTGTGTGATTGTATTGGTGCTTCTTTGAGAAATGAAGTCCTTTCCTCACGTTGCGATCACGATGGGATTGATTTGACTGACTAGGCTCACGATGAGTTTACTCTCCATCGTAAGAGACATCAGGGTTTGCTACATTTTTTTGGTGGCCTGGTCCGCGTAATCTCTGATCGGAACGGTAACAATCCCGTGAAACTTTCCTACTTTCATCTCGTGGCTTTCTTTCTCCCTTAAATTGTTCGAAATGGTTATAAGTTATGCAATTCATACACTCACTGATGCTATTTTCACTCAACTCAGCATTTCCACTTTCCCCTCGACGTATTGAGTGGTTAATACGATTTATTCTAGTGCCACTCAATTTATTTCGTTCAATCGACCGTATCCACTTTTCAGCTCGCTGCCTGGGGAAGGGGTGCGACTTAAACTAGTGCCATTTGAAGAAGTCTTGTCCTACCAGCGTATCCACTTTTCCCACGATTCTGGTAATTTTGTGATTCTCGTATTGTATGTTGACCATACACTCCTGCAAGTAACAGTTTGGAATTCTTGGTAGAAACCGAATCGAAATTAAGACAGAAGTTTAAGATGACAGTCTTGGATGAGCCTAAGAAATTCCTGGGAATAATTTCAAAAAGGGACCGACGAAACCAGGTTTTGGGATTGGTTCAAGAGAGATATATTGATAGAATCCTTGGAGAATTCAACTTGCAGGATATCTATCCCCAAAACACGCCTATTGTCACAAAACAAGTCTCAAGTCGAGAACTACGCGATCGCGAGGAATTGCCCGAAGCGAAAAGCTCAACTCGCGCAACGTCTGAAGAGGTCACCGAATTCTGGAAAAAAGTATGGCGTATTTCATATCCCTCGGGTTCAACCCAATTGGATATTTCGCATTCAGTGAACGTTTTGAGTAGGCATCAAATCAATCCCACGAAGAATGGATGAAGAATGCTGAAGAAAGTCTTTAGATATCTGAGAGGGACGAAAGCCCTAGGCTTGAAATTCCGAGGCAAAACAGATAATCTGCAAGCCTTCTTTGATGCAAGTTTTGCTGGTTGTAAGAATTCTGTCCCTACTTGTGGGTTAGTGATACAATTGTATGGAGATCCAATTGTTTGGTGAACACACAAGCAAAATCACGTAGCTTTCTTCAACTGTGAGGCAGAATATACTGCAATGAGTGAGACTTGCGAGGAATTGATTGCTATGGACATATCTCTGAAACTGATTTCTAATAAATCATTCGTCCCAACGGTGCTGTAATGTGACAATAGAGCAGCTGAAGCAAGTGCCAAAACGAATGGAGGTGATAGGCTCAGACATATGACAGAGACGAAGAGTCATGATCTTAAGCAATGTGTGAGAAGGAAATTGATTGATGTACATTGGATGTCTAGCGAAAGTGAGTTAACTGATATTCTTACAAAACCTTTGTCCCACCTGAATTACGAAGCTTTAACTAAAACATTGCTGGATCAAACGTGAGGTTTGAAAGAGCTCCTGTAGCGTACAAGAAAATGAATGAGTTACGAACTATATTTTTCACCACTCTAACCTCAAGATTGGACATTTCTCCCCTTCTTTGCGGCTCTCGGGGTGGAAAATATCACATCACTTCCGGCGGGAGAGCTCGTCCGGGCCCTTAGGACATGTCTCCTTCGCTGCGCTCGGTCGACAACACGTCCTAGGGCTCGAACTCGCCTCCCGCCTTCAGTGATGTAATAGACTATTTCACCACTCTAACCTCTAAATCGAACATTTCTCCCCTTTTTGCGGCTCTCCCGGTGAAAAATATCACACCACTTCCGGCGGAAGAGCTCGTCCGGGCCCTTGAGACATGTCTCCCTCGCTGCGCTCGGTCGACAACACGTCCTAGGGTCCGACCTCGCCTTCTGCCTTCAGTGATGTAATCTACTATTGTTTGTTCCAGGGAAGAACTCACAATTTTAATTCCTAAAAAAAGTTATGAAACATGTTCCAGAAAGCTGAAATTCAAGTGTATCAAGTTTGTGAACGAATGTGAGTTTTATTTAAGATGAATCGAATATCTTGTGAATAAAGGAGTTTATAGAGAGTAATAAGTAGAGGTTCAACCTTGCGGACCACGGATTTGGACAGAACTTTGGGAAGCATCTTGTTTCGATGAGGAATGAGGATATCTCAGAGGGTTTAGACCAATAAGCCCTCTGTCCCGAGATAGAGCCAGGGACATTAGCATTGCTGACATAGGCACGTGTTTAAAATTCATATGTATAGGTATACTAGCAATGCGAATGTTCACAGCTTCATCTCTGGATAGAGGGCCTAGTGGTCTAAGCCCTCTGAGATATCTTCATTTCTCACCGGAACAAGATGATTTCCAAAGTTTTAGCCGAATCCGTGATCCGCAAGGTTGACCCTCTACTCGTAAGCTCAGTCAAGAGGGAGTGTTGGAAGTGCGGCTGCGCCCATCTCTCCTTGCTTTCTTCTCATCTCTCTTCCTGTGACGCACCGCCATACTGGGTCCAGTGCGTTCACCTCAGTTGTACCCAACGCGGCGGAGCGCTTGCTTCGTGCCCGAATGGATCGAGTTTCACTGAATCTCTTTGTGTTTATTCCTGGACCCGCTTCACAATGATTCTCTCACGCCTATTCCACTCCAAAAACATTTTTCGCACCCAAGTAGATGCCCCACTTTGTGACTTGCCAGGATAGATTTTGACCAAAATAGAGATTGCGAACTGGCTGACAAGACTCACGCTTCAAAAATCCATTACCACTCTCGGCAAAAAGGCATGAATTCGATAAGTAACCTATTTCACTCTTAAAAAGATTCCCCACACCCAAGCAGATCCCCCACTCTGTGACTTGCCAGGAGTGGTCCAGACTTCGACGAGAATAGAGATTGCGGAATGGCTCACAGAATCCACGTCCCAGAGGATTCATTACCACTCCCAACGAGAAGTGATGAATCCGATAAGCAGCCTCTTCCACTCCAGGAAACATTTTCCGCACCCAAACAGATCCCCTACTCTGTGACATGCCAGAAGTAGTTGGGGAATTGACCAACACATATATCGTGTATTGCCTGGCAGGATTCGGGTATCAGAAAATCCATTCCCACTCCCCGCGAGGAGTCGTGAATTCGATGTGCAGCCTATTTCACTTCAAAGAGCATAGTTCTCGCGAGAGAACAGACTCTTCACTCTGTGACTCACCAGGTGTGGTCAAGAAATTATCCAGAACATGAGTTGTGGACTGGTTGACAGACTCCAGGTTTCAAAAAAGTCATCACTTTTTGCGGCAAAGAGTAGTGAATTTCGATGAACAGGCGATATGAACCCAAAAAACATACTTCCCGCACAAAAGCATCCCAGGATCTGTGACTTACCAGGTGTTGTCCAGAAATGGACCAAAATATAGACTGTTGATTCGGCAGACTTCAGGTTCTGGGGAATTGAAGTCCCCTCTGTCGAGAAGTAATTTATTCTTCGAGCAGCCTATTTCACACCGAAAAACAATGATCCCGCTCGAAAATAGGTCCCCCTCTCTGTCACATGCCACGCGTAGTCCAGAAGTTGACCAAATTACAGATTGTGGCTTGGCTGACAGGATTCAGGTTTTAGAGAATCCATTACCACTTGCGGCGATGAGTAATAAATTTGACGATCAACAAACATAGTTCCCGCACGGGAACAGGTTTTCTACTCTTGAGCTTCCCAGTGAAGTTCATGGAATCGATCAGAACATTGGTTGTAGACTAGTTGACGCCCTTCAAGTTCTGAACAATTCACCACCATTTCCGGCGAGGACTCATAAATTCGATGAGCTGCTCACTTTACTCCATAAAACATAGTTCCCCCGTGAGAACAGATTCCGCACCTGTGACTTGCCAAGTGTGGTCCGAGAATGGACCAAAATATTGATTGTTGACTGTTTGATGGACTTCAGATTTCAGAGAATTCATCACAACTCTCGGCGAGGAATGATAAACTCTATCAGCAGCCCATTTCTCTCAGAAAAAAACATTTTCCGCGCCCAAACAGATCCATCACTCTGTCAGATGTGGTCCAGGAGTGGACCAAAACATTGATTGTGGCTTGTTTGACAGACTTCTCGTTTCTCAAAATTCATTACCACGTGCGGCAAGGAGTATTGAACTTGATGAGCAGGCGATGACAGGCGAAAACAGATATTACGATCTGTGACTCGCCAGGTGTGGTTCAGGAATGGACCAAAACATAGACTGTTGACTGTTCGACAGATTTCGAGTTCCAGAGAATAGATTTCCACTTCCGGCGAGGATCAACAGATTCGATGAGCACCCTATTCTCCTCCAAAAATACTAGATCCCGCACGAGAATAGATCCCGCACTCTGGGGCTTAGCAGGTATGGTCCAGAAATGATCTAGGTGTTGGTCACTGTTTGACAGAGTTCAGTTTCCAGAGGATTTTGGAATTTAGGAACTGTGACGTGGTAAATGAATTACCAGCCCAAACTATTAATGAATTATCGGACTCGGCCGTAAGATCGCAGGTTTACGCGCGCGAACCGCGGTACGCCTCGTTTATCTCTGCAGCTGCTTCCTCGTTCACGGTACGACCTACCTTACACACCTGGAGAGCGAGAAGGGGGATGAGAGCGGATGCGCAAAATAACACTCACGTGAATTCATAAAATCAACCCGGCCTATATCCTACAACGTCTCTTCTACGCGGCGATACATCGAATTCTACATATAAACAAATTTACGCGACAATATTTCCCAATGATAAACAAAAAATCTCACTCGCGACTAGAATCACGCACTCTATCTCGGCCACGCGCACTATTCAACCATGTCCCAGCCAACTCGACCACGCAGCAAGGAGGCTCTGCTCCAAAATTTCAAGGTTCAAAATGGCTGCTGAGCGATGCTCACGGCCCGCGCAACGCGACATGAAGTCGAAATGGCCAACCAACCGGCTCCGCTTACGTCGAGCAACAGGTGCTCGCCGCACGTGTGAGCCACGGGTGGACCGACGTTGTCCCCGAACCTCTCGACCACGACCCGGCCCTCCCTTGCGTACGTCCCCTCGGAGAAGTCTCGGCCCGCGATAGTGAGCCCGCGCACCGTCCACTGGGTGTCTCGGCCACTTCGCGCACTGACTCTCGGTCCAGCTCCGTCGCCACGTGGCAGAAACTCCTGGGCGCACCTGTGCCTCAGCCAAGTGGAGTCAACGCGCACACAACACAGCTCCCGGAGTCCGTCTCGGTCAAGGCTCGACGACGCCCGAATACGACGTGCGAGGCTCTTCGGGAGATCCGCGACAAGGGAGAGATTCAAGATCATTGGTAGCAAACCCACTCACCGTTAGAAGAAATCTTCTCCTTGTGCAGTCCAGCCACAATTATTGATCTCCTCAACCTCGGCGGCTCTCTTCCAATCTCTCACGGACTCCTGGGGCTGCGTGCGGCGCGTTGCTCCAAACTTGCGCTCGAGTATAAGCGGCGAGCCAACACGTGTGGTCTCGGGTAGCTCTATGCTCGAAGTGGCGGAATGCCCGGCCTCCGTCTTCCGCCCGCATCACTTTCTTCTCCTAGCCAGCTGCTCCTGATTGGCCGTCCGCAATCCGGAAGTCTAGTCCTGAATCTAGAGACCCCGAGGCGCGCCAAGTTTGACTGTGCGCGAGGTGAGAGCAAGAGACACGAGAGAAGACAAAAAAACGCAGCGAGTCGTCTGCTGCTCGGAAATACGGCCCTGCTGCGGATTTCTCTTCTACACGGCCGTTGCCTCCACCAGAATACGCCCTACCCCCTTTCTGCAGGTTTGCCGGCCTCGCTGCACATGGAGGTGCCTCTCTGCCCCCACCTCGCAGCTCCACTATATGCATTTCATGTCCAGACTCACTGTACGGCCAGGATATACCTATATGTGTTCTCTCATGACCGGAGTTTACCTATAAATACTCATGCGCGGCCTAAATGCGCTCATATCCGCGCCAGCACGGCCGAGGTATACCTATATATACTCCTACGCGGCCTAAATGCACTCATACCTGCGCCAACACGGCTGAGGTATACTTATATATGCTCCTACGCGGCCTAAATGTGCTCAGAGATGCATCTGCACGGCCGTGGTATACCTATATATACTTCTGCACGGCCGGAATATACTCATACCTGCACCAGCACGTTTGAGGTATATCTATGAATAGTCTCATCTTAGCCCCCGAGGGCCCTCGGCCGATATGCACGCGCACACTCGCATATCCATATGCGCTGGCTGCTCCTTGCTTGGCCCAGCAGCCGCTGTCTGGGTGTCAAGCCAGATCTCCGGCTCTCCAGGTGGCCAAGATCCGGCCTGCCTGCTGATTACCGGACTGGCCGTGGCGCAGCGCTGCCTCGGCCATGCGCTACAGTTGTCCGTCTGCTGCGCTGCGCACCGCGCGAGGTCATCGCCGTCAGCTTCGTCATTGCGGCAACCCGCGTGTCCGTGGGCCGACTTGGGGCTCGGTGTCTGCGAGCGCTCACCGCTACCCCTCCGCGACCGGGTGTGCGTGCATGTGGTGCGCGAGGATTCCTCACGTGGGTGCGAGAAGCAAGTGCCCGCACCACTTAACCTACGTGGTCTGCGGCTCGCCGTCCCCGGGGCTGCAGCGGATGGGCTAGGCAGCCGTGATGGCGAGCAGCCCCAAGGAGGCGTGATCCTGATCCGGCGACCCGGTGGCTGCCGTGGCCGACTGCTCCCCGGCTTGGTAGCCGCGATCATGGTCGTCCGACAAACCGGGCGGTGTGTGCGCGTGTGTGTGAGTGTGCGGTGGCCGTCGGCTCCTTGAGCGAGCGTCCGGCTGCTGCTGCTATACGCGCCCGGGTGTGCGGCTCCACGTCCGACTTGAGCTCGAGCGCCTCGGCCTCCCTTGTGGCCCGCGGTGAACGAGCACCCAAATTCATCCACCGCGTTTTCGGCTCCTGCGCCCACGAGCCGCGCGTGTAGCACCGGGCCTGCGAGCTCGGACTGCTACCGCGTATTGTGAGGATGCGGGGGCGTAGAGTCACGGAATACTTAATCTCCAGCCCTGGAGAGCACGTCCGGGGCTGCCTCGGCCGTGTCATCGCGATCCGCTTTTCTGCTGCGCCTACCTGGGGGAACGCGTGGCTGCATCTTCGCGCAGGTGCGCCCGGTGGCTCCGGCGGGAGCGCTCGTCAGCTGGTCCCGGCCTCCCGGCCGCTGCACCTCCGCCGCCGGATCAGCACCTCGGGAAAAAGTGGTTAGTGTAAATATCTCATCCCGAAGTGTGCTGGTCCAGGCGGCGGCGAGAGATTACACGGCTGCGACGGTTCCACCGTCGCAATACAACCCGATTATTGCCGTTTTTCGATGTTTCCAAAGAAAATTCCCATTCATTAAGCAGTATTCCCTGCGCATGTGCACATCTTCACGACCCTCGAGGTACTCTCAAGTAATACATAGCATGATTATCCTTGAATTGCGCCGAGCCGGACGACGATTGATGGAGTATACCCGGAAGTGCAGCTATTCTAGAATGGAAAGAAACCCAAGGTACCGAATTTGTGAGCCCCGAGAAGGCCTTGACGACTCTTCGGAGCTTCAAACGTGTCAATCTCTGGTTCTACTCCATCAATCGACCTTCAAAGGTCGCAGTTTGGAAGGCACTAAATGCGTTATCATTCACTCCTAGTTTTGAGATCAACAATTGACGCAGATCTCCAGAGAAAGCACATTCGACAAATAACCATCCAACTGGTCGCTATTCCCTGTGCTCGCGCGTCAGTTTCTGATCTCTGAAATGAATGTGATAGATAGCCCATTCAACGCCTTTCGGAATGCACCCTCCCGAATATCGATTGAAGAAGTGGAATCAGGGATAGATGAATAGATAGATAGATTCTTTATTTGCGTAACGCGAAAGTACAGTCGTATACAAAGGAAATATTAAAAAGGATCAATTCTGGTCAATCATGTAATCATCACAGTCGTGACTAGTCAGGGGACCTTATTTTATATAAAAAAAATACATCAAAATATTAAAATATGTTAGGGATCAGAAAAAATAATTAGAATATCACAGTTAGACAGTATCAGTCATGTGACCGAGAGTCACTTAGAAATATCTGTGGAAATTGAAATAGCCCTTAAAGATTGAAGAAATGCCCGGCGCACTACGGGAAATTCCGGTAATTTTTGTACGTTTAGCTATTATCTCAGAGGCGGATTGATCTTTTTCGATGATTCAAAATGGATATCGCAGCT
>JAPYYZ010001818.1:0-14319 GCA_030522705.1 Eretmocerus eremicus | reverse complement strand
ACGATATTTTTTCAGATACTGCTCGCACTAGTGTGAAAATGAATTTTTCCGCTTCCTCTGCATATATTCTCTTTTCCCAGCCTCTTCTCCTTCTTGCTATTCGTGGGAGTTGACTCGAACCAAGATTCATATATTTTGATCCGAATTCCACTACTGCTATTGTAAACAATGAATTTGCCCGATGCGCGAGTCTTTAGCAAAGTTCACTATTAGTTTTAGGCATATCGTTACTCCGGCGAAACGTTAAACCAGCGACAAATTTCGTGTCTTAACCTCGAGAACTGTGAATACTCGATCATTCGATGAGCACAAAAACAGGCAGATGCTTCACCATTCTGAGAACATGTGTAGAAATCTTGATTATGATTTGACGCTTGTAACACGAGCCCTTTCGTATCACACCGGCGACAGTTTTATTGTACAACGCTATTCACAACCATGGGTACTCTGAATTATGAATATATCAAAGGTGAAATGGAATTCGAACTGTTGGCAGAGTATTTGCAAGAGACTGAATATTCTGTGGAATTCGCGAGGACGCGAATTAAATCATTTTTCTCTCATATTTTCACTGATTCTGCGAGCGTTACACCGGCGACATTGTTGTTGGGGGACATTTCCAAAATGCCCCGAGAAACGTTCTATCGAAAGAATGGCTGACGTCCGGCATTATTACAGTGATCAGAGAGGCTCTTCGAACTTATGTGAGTTTTTTCAGATTTTTATGACCATCCGTCCGTGATCATGAGGAAAAATTCAATTAGAATATTCGAAAATGACATCGATAGAGCCCATCGATAGCCCGAGACTCCCGTATGATACACTGATAAGAAGGAATGAAAAAGTTGTCATGCATGACAAGAAGTCGTAAGATGTAAATAAAGTTTCACAGAATACGTTTAACTTGTAGAACAAGAGCTCTCGATTTTATTTAAATTGGATTAAGCCCACGAAACTGAGTGACCTTAAGGTTAAAAGTTCCGTAGAATTGCCTATATGCAACTTTGCGATAGTGCTGAATGTGCATGCAAATTTTCACGGTAATCGGTTGAGTTTGCTGCGGAAATGTGGTCGAAAAACCCGGGGGGGGGAGGGGGGGGGGAGAGCTTCGTCTCACAGGCCTCGCTCAAAAATAATTTAACAATATTATCTCTAAAAGCCACAGGCAAATTAACAACTCAATCCCCGAAGAGTATTCATGAGATCTATGACTAGATTCTCCAAACAGACGCCAATGCACTCCTCCGCTCTCCTTTGACTGCATTTACTGGTTCACTTCAAGCACAAACGCTCATTCTGAAGTCATGCGAATGCAATTCTGATGCGAATTCTCTTATGCTTTGAAATAAACGAAATCAACATGTTCCGAATCCGATTGTGAATGGAATTAATATATTATGACATTCTCAATATACGAGCTTATCTCCAGTATCAGAGATAGCATTACTACTATTTGCAAAACTAAAATTGTTGGCTGTAACTTCACATAGGAGGCCCATTTTAATGGAAATTTTTGGATTCTCCGATTCCAATTGTGATAGTTCATTGTATAACGACTGAGGAATAGTCGCTGATTGTGCACGATACGCTCGAGCGCCATGCGAAGCCCGAGTGCCCAATCGGAAACTTAACCTCACGCGTTGCACACTATACTTTTCATCACAAGGGCGAGAATCTCCCTAAGCAACGTTTCGATATTCTTCATTGCGCAACGTTGCCAAGGGCTGGCGTGGCGTTAGTTTTAATAACGTCACCTCAGTCGGCAATAATTTGCTATATGCAACTTTTCGCATGCATACACCGTGACGGTATTGGGCTCATTCTGAGCCCGCGTGATGAAAAAAATCTGGTGAAGATTGGGTTCCCAGACCCCCCCTGGTACTCCCCTTGTCAGTTGAGGACTGGATGGCTCAAGGTTCCCAAACAAGAAAATCTTCATGAATAATGCCATCACAAAGCAAGATCACATGTATTTGGTGCATTTTCGTCGAACCCAATACTGCAATTCATGACATGGCCATCTTGGTTCCCAGAATGATCTTCGTTCGCACGTCGGTACAGAGCGTTCATCAATTCCCTTCAGAGTTGAATGAGAGCGTTGGCGTGTCTTGCCAATGAATGGATAACGAATTCCGTAAGGGCGGGCGTACGTTCACGTCGATCAAGCTATCAAAGAGATATACGAGCGTCGAAAAGAGGTGCCTTTGACTATTCAGTTATGAGGACCGCGACTCGTTAAAACTACTTCAAATACCAAGGCGGATATTAGCCAATCGTTATGATGTCGATCGCTGATAGTCGGATCAGCAAAGTAGTGATCGTTAATTCGTTAATTGCTATCGACCTCGCGATCTATCGAATGGCAGGAAAATTACCTCGGCACATGTCACCCACGCACGATATCTCTCATCTAAAACAACCCACAAGTCCTCGCGATCGTGTGATTCTAATCCAGTTGTTCCAAACGCGTACAACCAACCCTTGGCGCGCGAGCGAGAAAGCGAGTAGCCGATGCCGCGCATATTCGCGAGTGTGCATCGCGGAGCCGGGGAGCCGGTAGTCGCGGCAAGTGCAAAGAGAGCAGAGATAGCGCCTCGGCCCGCGGGTGGGTGGTGAACGGGTGGACATTATAGCGGTGGTGGCGGCAGCGCCGCGGTGGCGACGGCAGCGGTAGCGGTGGTGGATGAACCTCAGTGTCCGGCGCGCCTCCAACAAGCGTGCCTCGTGCGGCCCGCGGTCTCGCTGAGAACTACAGGCGACACTTTTCGCGCGCGCCCAACCCTCGGCATCGTCACAATCGGACTGCCAAACTGCGTGACCAAAAGTCGCGGGTGTGTCAGTGACGGCTAGGGACCTTGTGACGTTGCGCGTCACGCGGTGACGCTCGCTAAAAGTGCAGGGGTCAGTGAAAATGTGCCGTCGAGAGATTCTCGCTGCATCTTGCGCGGGCGCAGCGATCGGACACCAGTGAATCGGAGAGACAATTTGGAATCGCACGAGGAATGAAAAGGTACCAGTCGTACGCAAGGTGACGCCAAGCTTGGTACCGCAGTTTGCGATTGAGCTAGCACCAGTAGACTGCTTAAATGGTGCATCGTCACCGCGCAAGCCTTACTCGTAGTGAAACTTTAGCTATACATCGGAAGTGCCCAAGAAAGTCCAGACGTCCGTAAGGCTGTGACGTCGAATAGGAAGTTTGTCGGTGACTGCGTGCGAGCATTAGCGGACTAGTAGTAGAATAGGATTTTCTCATGTTTGTGCCTAGTGGACGGACAGTCAACCGATTTCGGTGAACAGTTCAAAGTGTCAGGCCTTCTTCGTAACGCAATTTGCCTTACTCTAGCGAAGCTTCGTCGAAAGACGATCCATTGACGTTGCGTGGTGGATAGTGACGCTGAGCGTTGCAACGCTGGCACTGGTGACACGAATGGCCGCAGGTACCAGCCGGATATGGCTGTTACGCGCTGGTGACGAAGGAACACCTCTCGCAGCTCTAACAAATTGGTAATGGGGGGCTTAGACGAATATGCCTCCTCCCCGTTGTCACGCTCATCTCCCTCTGGCGTCGTTGCAATACCCTCCGTCACTTTCGTCACATCCTCGGGACCCAGCGTCACGAAAACTCCAAAGAGCTTCTCCGGCACCGATCTCCAACGACTTACCAAAAAAGAAGAACTCTCGAGTGACGCCCCGGCGGAGCTACCGACGTCGCAGGATAAGAGTGACGCCGGTGACGCTGACTGCGAACGAGACGCACGGATTCACGAGAGGGCGCGGGCAGGAGGACGCGGAAAGAGGTGACTCACCGCCGAAATGCGCCAGATGCCAAGCTGTCACTCTGGACCCGTCGTCGACAACCTCGTCACAGCGCCACCTAGCCTACCGAGAGCCAAGATCGTGCAGGAGCGTCACCGGTCGCAGGAAAGATTCTTCGCGTCATGCGTCTCCTCGAGGATACGCAAGGCGTCACTTTCCACTTTCGTACTGTTAGCGTTGCTAGTCTGGAGCACGAGCCTTTGTCCAATGACATTGGCTCGCCAGAACCTGCACCAGACCTGTCCGGGCTGTCCGCACCAGCAGCATGCGCATCCCCATAGACGGGGTAACAATGTCAATCCTGATGAGTTGCGTCTCGAGGCGATAAAGCACCAGATACTGTCGAAGCTCGGTTTGAAAAATCGGCCCGACGTTAATCGTACGGTCGCCTCGGTGCCGAAGCGCCTTGCTCTGGAAACCATTTACAGAGCGGAACACCAGCAAGCTACCAAATCCGAGGATGCTGCTCCCAGTCAAACTTTTCAAGATCCGGACTTTGAAAGAAACAAGGTTTCGAGCCCGTACGACGACTCGTTCGGTAACGGTGATATGTATTCTTACAAGAATGTAGAAAAGACCGACGAAGAGACCATGGACAACCAGAATCTACTGCCTTATCAAGACTACGACGAGCCGTTTGATCCGCAAGAATCGGACGTCGTGGACGATTTTTATGCGAGAACGTCTGAAATCATCACGTTCGCAGAACCAGGTGAGGAGAGTAATCCTTCCTAATTGTTTCGTGGATCGATTCTCTCAGTGCTAGAGGAGACAATGTTGATATCCTAGTTGAGACTGATCGAAATGAGATTACAGTTCACGAGGCTAAACAGTTAGACTAGTCCCATTCCTTGTCTCAAAATGTAGATTACACTAACGAATCGTTCCCTTCACACAGTAAAGATGAATTCACATTTCCTGGGGAATAAATCATTATGCATCTCATTTTAGGTAATTTTTCAACTAACGATCAGAACATGTCCAATCTCAAAATTGGCTTGAAGATGATAGTCGTGCATATCAGCTTATCTTTCACGATAATTTGCAACAATTAATTTCACCATGAAATGTATTACTCATGATGCTGTTCATTTCTTCTATGCATATCTCATACACATTGAGTATCATTCGAAACTGTGACAACTACTTTGCCTGATCATGCAAGTCGTACGGCACATCAAAACTCTTGTACAATGGAAAATTTACTCTCCAAACTCTTGAATGCCTCATAATATTACCCTTATTTATGGTTATGAGTGAATTTTAATTTTACGGAGGCATGCAATTTTGAGACAATGGATTAGGATCTCGTTATACGAAAAATTGAAGGCGCAAATGTCTAATATTAGCTTCAAGAAATTATTACAACGATCTGTGTGGTTCTGCACGCGAATGGATTATAAAGAGTTTGAGGCCTGTAGATACAGAATTTTGCATGCGTTTTACTTTTTCAATTATAAGAATTTCAAAATTTTACGATTTATCAAACAGAATGTGAAACAGGTAATACATCCCTATAATTTTGAATGAAGCAGAGAGACTAAGCATTTCAATGGACTCTTTCTATGCGGCGAAATGTTTCTAACTGTGTTGTAAAAAATCATCACAAGACAAAGGTCGATAGAAATATTGAAAACATCATTTGTCTCCTCCGAAAAGTATAGTAGGTATTCATATCTTTAGG
The DNA here is from genome assembly GCA_030522705.1 of Eretmocerus eremicus. Lineage (NCBI taxonomy): Eukaryota > Metazoa > Arthropoda > Insecta > Hymenoptera > Aphelinidae > Eretmocerus > Eretmocerus eremicus. The sequence continues at coordinate 8,819 of JAPYYZ010001818.1, read as the reverse complement.
AATCAGTCAAAGGTGTGGACTTACTCCATTTGTGAATGGATTGAGTTTTACATTTGGATTTAGTTACATCGATCAATTCATGTAATGAAACTATGAATCATACTTCCGAATGCAAGAGAGATGAAAATTCTATCTTGAGTGTGTTGGTCTGCGTCTTTGAAAGTATTATCAACCAATTCTTTTAGACTTTTCGTCATTGTAATTGTATGATAATTTGATGTTCCATCAGGCCGCAGTTTTGGGGAACAATTCAAAAATTCCATGAAACTGCATCGAGATTTTACACGGCGCATTTGGAAATCTTTTCAAATGTCAAGAATTTTGGAGGCGGAAGGGTCAAAATTACCAGTACAGCTCGAGGAAAATTTGAATTTTACGATACAGAGAAAGTCTCTAGATCTCGCCCAGGGTGGAATCCAATTTCGTGAAAACACAGTTAGCGAGGCTGGGGATGGAACATGTTAACCTTTCGGTGTTGGTGTCCCCGGCTCGAATGGACCACGAGATAAAAAGTCATACAGAAATCGCGAGGCGAGTGTGGCTTGCTCTCGGCTTTGGAAATGAAATAAAATATCCGCTCTCGCGCGCTCTAGCACTTGGTGGCGCGCTATAATATAAGTCGTGTCGCGCGCGGCCAGCCCCTATACGTACATGCGGTTCTCTCCCGCGTGGCGTCGCGTCGCGTTGCGTGCCGCAACGCCTTTGAGCGCTCTCTCGGGGTTCTCAGCGCGCGTTCCGCGCTCCCCGCAAAAAGCCAGGCTTTTTGCCCGACAGCCACCACTGCGCTACTCGCGTTTCGCGCTAATACGATTTATTATTTCCATCTATACACTCCTTTGCTATTCATTATTGGCTGCACCAGGCCATTGGACTCTTTTTCCCTGCTCGATGGCAAAAACGGGGATGGGATAATCCGTATGTTTAGGCGACGGCTACGGCATCGTCTTGTATCGATTATTCACTATTGTTACGGGTTTTTGCTGGCTATTGGTATGATTGCATGGAATTTAACGAGGGTCCCATGCAAATGGCTCGTTAAATCTCTCGAATCACAGTCTTGAATGTATTTTCACATGGATACCCATGTGAGCCAGAATTCTCGGGGGTTTACAAACAATTTTGAATGCTTTAGACATTTGGAACCAAATTTCCAAGATCTATCACGACTCCAGCAAAAAACGAAAGAAGTTTGGGATTGAGGTGAGTTCGCCGAGTTAACCACGGATATGGTGGTCCAATATGTGAACAATGTTAATGGAATTCGCGAAGACAACATGGTTCATTGGAGAGTTCGCAGAATACACGCCATGAATTGACTAAAGATTCGAATCGCGAGGAGAATTCATCCATATGCTGCTAACATATTACGAAAATTGTTCATGGAATTTCAACCCTTTATCCTTGATTGATTTGAATCGGTGTTTGAATGCCAAGATGATTCAGATGAATGCATTATTCTGATCATTTCCACCCTTACTTAATCAACTATGTGGATCAAGTGCACAGAACATCCTTCGACATGGGGATACCTACATGAAATTTCAATCATATCTTCGAGGTAATTGATAAATGTAATCAATATACGAAGCCACCGCGGCGTAGTGGATAAGGTCCTGGCCTTCAACGCAGAAGGCTAGGATCCAATTCCCGGCCGGCATATACCACTGTAAATTTTTATAAGTGCCTTTTCGGTGGTTTCGGTGGTTGGGAATCCACCTAAAACTGTAGGTCCCACTAAGTAACCTTGGGAAGAGGTTGACAGTACGTTAATAAAAGAATAATAGTAATAATCAATATACAATGCTTAGCCGGTGGTCAAATATGAATGCCACGCTCGTGCAGATCGTGTTTACTGCCGAGACAGGCTGAACAGCTACGTATAGTAACGGATATGAGGAACATCTCAAGAATCATTCAATAAGAATTCGAATAGACTGATCAAGTTTCGAATTTGATCGAAACTATGAGATGGGCCAAACTTTTATGCGAGCAAAATTAATTACAAAGGTGGACTCTTGATACATACACTGCTTGAGTTTTTCATTAAACAAAAATGAATATCGCTTTTTGAAATCAAAATGTGATCATCATTTGGAACATCCTGGGCGTCATAATGGTTTTTCTCTTGGAGTAGATTCACTTGTAAGGTTCATTACTACGAGACATTCAGTCATCTCTTCCGGCACGGTTGTCCTCGAAAAGAGACATGAACGGTTTCAATGGATTTCACGATACTTTCGACATAGCTGGGAGAAAAAATGTGAAAAAATGTTGAATCACACCTGTTCAGTCGATATGAGAATTGAGATGATCTAAAATTCATTCCAAAACCTGATCCTATAAGCTTGCTAGGGATCAGAAATAAGGATGGTTGAAATCACTCTTTGCTCTTGCAAATTCTATAAGTCAAAGTAATTCCGTGCTAAAATATTGGAGCTTGAAATATTGTGGAATGTATTGTTTGCCAATGTTTCTGAGCTTTTATATCTTGACTTTCAAGGAGAAAAAACAGTAGTCTCCCATTCTGACAAATATCGACACAAGCAGTACGGTGAGGAGAAACTTGACATATAGGGCGCATAGGGCGGGTTATCGTACTACTGCTACCTCATAATGCATGCCGAGCAGTTTTTCTAGGTATGAATGTCTTTGTTGTGTCAGATGAATATTTTTGCCTTCGCGGAAATAGCAGTCGTCTTTTACTCAACTTCGAAGATAAGATGGCGTGCATTATTTGATGTTAGCAAGAATCAAAATCTCTTCAGATCCTAATATAATTATGAGTAATCCTATCTTCATTTGCCCAATTACGCTTTGAATGTGCTTCACTCGATTCGTATCCGATGCTGATCAAAATTTCTGATTGGTAATGGAACGCGCTGCGTACGCTGGAGGTCAAATTTTAATACCTTGGCTCCACGCCATCTCGAATATTTCCAACGCAAACTATCTCGCTTTCTTACGATTTTCCGAAAAATGGTTATTGCACTCCACGTACCAAAAATTGCAAGCTCTCAAAAGTTCTCCATGATTTTGGTTTCAATTGAGCACTTAGCAGGAGTTTTGAATTCATTTGAAAATTGCCAAGAATAATGATAAAAATAACCATGCGTGAAGTCTGATTTGTTATTCATGTATGTGAATTCATTGATTAGAATATAGCAATTCGGAAAAATCATCATGATTTCACGACGGGGTAAAAATTGACTTCCTCAATGGCTCAGCTCAATGACTCGAACACAAATATACCCAAGAAGTCATTGAATTATTCGATGTCTATAGATCAGAGTGGCAAACGCGTCATGCATAATCGATTCGCGACTCGTCAACAATTGCTCGTGCATATAAATTCACACGCAATCCATCCCCATCGCCTTCAGCCTCAATCGCCTCGCCCTATAGACACACATCGGCGCGATCGACTCGAGCATCGAGAATCAACCCCGTGTCAAACGGTGTATCGGCCAACAACTATAGCCACCCACTTTGCACGGGGCAAATATAGCCACTCTCCAAGTCTCCACCCGAGAAAGTCAAATGCCGCGCGGTCGGACACCCCTCGTGATGACGATATCGGCAAATTTCAGAAGGAGCAATTGCGAAACCAACGACGCATGAATAACGAGGCGCTCGGCCGATAGTATCAATTGTGCGTCGAGTCGCCAGACACGGGTCAAACGCGCGAGCGATAACCGCGTATACAAGAGCCCGCGAGTCGCGCAATTAATTTGAAATCGAGGCGCCGCGGCCTATACGCGACTCTCGCGGCCACGTGGCGACCGGTCTATGGTTTTACAGCGACCAAGTTTGAATACTCGGCAACAGGGTTAACAGAACTACGGCGCTATCGTTTTTCGCGCCTACCGCTGTTCTAATTAACGAGGAAGATTATGCGCGACAGGCGAGTGCGCACGAGAGACCGGTCGCTATATGGGGTAATACGCGCGGAATGACGCGCGCCGATTTTTACCGATCCGATCGCCGTCCCGCGAATTTATTCAACGCAATTCATACGCCAGAGCAATCGCCTTCACGCGCGGATAACTCGTTTAATCGGCGATCGAGGAATGCCTGGATCGCCGCGCGGAGCTTCCGCGAGATGCGGTCTGGATTAGTTGGCAGGAGCAATGCGTATAAGCGATCGGTCGGTCGTATCGGCACCCGCGACGAGAAAAATTGTGAGATGTAGCGAGCCGGATCTTTAATTGAGGCTAGAAACTTTTGTTCCGAGCCTCTCGCGGAATATTGAACCGCGTAATTAATTCAATTACGTGCATAATTTATCGAGCGCGCGCACACAGTCCGGCGCAAACTTGCATAACGCGCCCGCGCTGCGCTTTCTCATTCTCAGAATCATAAAATTTTCAGGAATTTAGAGTGAGCAAAAAGTGGTTACGCGTGCTCACACTGAGGCCGAACGTCAGTGTGTGCGAGTGTAATGCTTGCAACATTAATTCCCTTTCACTTGATAAAAAGCTTCGAAATTACATTTTAACTGTGCGCGAGCTCGGCACTAGCATATGCTAAACTGTTATAAGATGCAAGTGCAACGTACCTTCGCTGATCCCATTCTGTCACTGGGCATAGACAAGGAACACGTCATGCCTTTCGAAGCAAGTTGGGAAAGAGCAAGACTTCTCTGGGACTTGCAAACATATCGATCACCAAGTTTGCTAGGCGTGCTTTTTTTTCACTTCATTCATAATCAAACGGGTCCCCAATATTTGCGATCCGATTGCACATCCGTGTACGGGTACAACTGTGCCATAGAATCTAGGACAAAATGATTTGGAAGGACTTCAATCGTATATGAGTGATTCCGCTGAAAGTGGGATTATTTGGGACCAAAAATGTTCACGGGTGTGATCTGAGTCAAAAAATTATTTCATCGCCAAATGAATGGCGATCGATTAATGGAGTTGGCTTTGACTTGTTTGGATATCAGAAATAAGTATCCAGTATTACATAGCCCAAGACAAATCTCACGGAAAACTAGGGCATGTTCTAAAGGACCGAGAGGGGAACGGAATTAATATTTCGCCATGAAAATACTCTCACGACTCGGGAACTAATCGTGGACTCTTCTCCGCATAGATTTCACCCAATGCCACCAAACTCTACAAAGGAATGCGTTTCACTAATTAAAACAATAATTAACGTGGTGGCACACGGGGGAGGGGGGGGGAGGGGCGGGGTGAAACTGACCGGAAATTTTGTACGCAAGTTGTAAAACCCGTTCAATCTGCCCACTACTGCAATCTGTCAGTGAAAACCACTGAATATGCACTGAGCTACCACTATATATGCACTGAGACCAATCAGTTCAGATCCAAACACTTTCAACAGAAAGTTTAGTAGTTCTCATAATTGACTTACACGGAGAGAGCACAGATTCGATTCTAGAGCCACTCTACCGCATTTTTTAAAGCTCTTGGGATGTTTGGATGGTAATTTGGCCAGTATAGAGGGCTTTCTGTAGTATTGGGGTATCTCTCGCCTTTATTACCGCTGTATCAGCACATTGATGCAAATCTCTGGACTAAATGTCATCTGACCGTACAGAGGCTTTGTTTAAATTCTGACTCGCACAATAGTGGAATGATTCACTTAAAAGTATAGAGTTTCAAATGACTATTGGAACAGAAGGAAACTATTTTAAATAGAAGTAGGAGTGATTTTCATAGCAAATATTGTGTTCTCGACATGGATTTGGAATTGATATTTTATCCCAAATTACACAATACAAAGATGTAAGCATCAAGATCCACTCAAAAACTAACTACACAGTTGGGTATCAATAGAAAAAGATGGGATAAGATTGGGTAACAATAAAATAATCCTTAGAACCTAGAAAATTTTGACCGCGATGATTGAAAGTCACGGGGGCTTGTGCGATCCTCGGACACATAAAATCCCACTTTCGGCGGAATTGCCCATATACAGTAGCTCCCCTCAAAGTGTGGAAATTCAGATCACATGATCTTCGAAAGGAGGTTCGATAATTCGTCATGTTTTTGAGGTCGAGTTGAGTCGAAATCATCATTTAGAGGATATAATCTAAAACTGCAATCAATGAAGTGGACCATCAGAGTTCAAGAGAGATATTTGCACCTCCCTGTTATTTCATAATTCGTCTTATTTGAATGCCATATGGAAGCTCATAATAGCATCTCTCTTTACCTCTGTAAACCGGATAGTTCTTCACGTAAGCATGTGTAGTTCTTTTGCTGATTCATTGTTGTCTATAGACTCGTAGCGTGCTCATTGCGTAACTCGTGATTATTTATTACACTTTGGGAAGGTGAAACATCACAATCAAGCCAATCAATGAATGAAGGAAGTTCAACCGCTCATAACGACTAATTTGTTATGTCCTCATGAAACTTTTCCTTGTCTAATAAAGTAGGGTTTTTTCATTTCGTTCGGCTACGAAATGTTATTTGTCTTACAAAATCAGCTAACCGAGAATTTTACACTAACATTACGAGGGAATACTTGATTGCAGAAATTCTATGCGAGCAGCTTTTTTACACGGGCCCACACGGGTAATGTTGAAGTTCCTGTCTGTTTCTCAGGATAGTATGTCCACTTGAGAAAGATGATGTAGATTCTTCATTTCATCATGCTACGTGATACGAGACTGTAAAAACAATTTTGTGGAGATTCGTGACTCGGACCCCGTAGTCACCCCTTGTTAGTTCCCAAAGTCCTCGATTCAATGAGATTCGAGTGAATTTGGATAAAAAATGGAAAAGCAAGCAAAATTATCTATGTAAGAACAAATTTTTTTCGTATACAACGAGAAAGATCTCGTTACATGAGAAATAAAGAAGAATAGTAAAATTCAGTGAAATTAGCTATGTCGAAGAGAGAGTCTGCATGGTTCAAGATCATTTGTTGGGAGGAAGAATCGGTACAGAGCTGAGCAAGACAATCAATCTTCGCGCGGTCTTTTACATCGGAGATCAGTTTTATAAGGTATTGTAGGCAAGATCCGGCGATTCGGATGGGAGATCCGAAGGTGGCCATGCACACAAGTGAAAAGCTTTCATCTATGCGTACGCGCAGGGCCAGGAGAATAAGAAATCTCGTAAATTCGTTTCTTTAGTCCGGAGAAGCCCGGTATTTCTGAGCGTGCAGGAATTCCCTTCCTTCCTTCGTCTACTTCCTTTCTTGCCATTTCCTTTCAACCTCTTGCCTCGCTATCGTTGTTTGAATCGTCGAGCGCAACGAAAGTCTGTCTTGAAACACTGTGAAGTGAGAGCAAGAAATAAGTAAGGCAAAGAAAGAGCCAACGACAGAGTGGCTGAATAGACGCACCCTTTCGTTGTCCAAACTTGTCGCGGCATTGATAAGCTCTGAATGATTTTAGAGTCGTTATTATCATATTGGGTTGAATTTGATCATCGATCATTGGACTAAGCAGATTCTATCAGCGATTGAATGGAAAATTTCACAAACTTCACTCCCAATGGCTGACAACAAACTGAGAGAAAGCCATAACTTGAAAATACCTCATTCGCTATTCGATGCATGATGTTATGGATTCTTGTATCGTACTTAGATTCTAGGTCAGATTTGGAAGAATATTCCGAAATGAATGAATAATTTCGCTGAACAATGGATATTATTATTACTCGCCTCAAAATATTACTCACCTTACAATCATGATTCAGTTAAGGGAGTTTTCAGAAATAAGTCTGTGAAAACTGTTCAGATCTGTGAAGGATAGAATGATACACAGTTTCAGATCGGAGCAAAAGTATCATCTGTTGCCATTGATAACATCGCAATTACTTTCGAATGGGATTGGCCGTAATAGGCTGTATGAGTTGGAAATTATAATTCTTCGAGTACATCTTGCTGTTTATTAATTATTACTTCATGTTCCTAGAAAACTACCATCAGTGATACTTATCACCATTACAACGGTAGAACGGATGCTGTTATTATTATTCTCTGCGAGAAAAATCTTCTGAGTATATTACCACGAGCATCACAGTGTGGGTCGCAAGTGTGAATTATTGAAAAGGACTCAGGCCAATGATGGCTGAATTAGTCGGAGTTTATTCGCTTGGACAATTCAGCTCGTTAGAGAAGTTCGGCAAAGTCTTTCACAGATCAGGTGGGTGTTCACGCGCTCAGCTACGCGTCTATCGGTTTGAAATAATCAGCTCCGTGGACTCCTGTCCCTGTCATTATATGACATATCCAATCAGCCGTATGAAAGTTATTGAACTAGGTGGATAACTATCATCCTATGATGTATGTACTGATCCAGTAAATTCAAATTGAACCTCGATATCACTGATTCATCAGTAAATCTCATTAAAATCTGGTTCAAAGGATACGTCGGATAGTTTGCGATTCAAGGTACTATTTTACTCGGCTTATCCCGCCCGTGATAGACCAATCAAGATTGACCGCATAATTGATATTGAACCATTCAAAGTTAAACGATTGAAGATTATTGATAATCATATCATCATCATCTTTAATAATACGCCCTGGTGATTTTCCATCAATTTATTTCGATGAACACATTTTAGGATCTCAACCTATTATTCAAGCGTGACGTCACAGGACCTTCACGTCTCCCTAGCCATTCGTCTCTCTTGCAGCCAATTTTCGCCTCGCCACCCAAATGGTTCAGCACTGACAGCTTCCACGTCGCTCACACACGACGTTGCACTGGAAAAAGTGAAATTGATATAGGGCATTTTCAAAATTGCTCCAGACAAACGAGTAGCCCACGAGCCCTCAGAATCTCGCGAAGGACAGGCTGGGCCGTCGGCGCTGATGCGTGAAAGCGGCCACTG
>JAPYYZ010001817.1:0-22885 GCA_030522705.1 Eretmocerus eremicus | reverse complement strand
TCTACATAATTGCTTTGTTGAAAAGCAAAGCATTTCGATTTGGAGTCAGCACAAGACTTGATGATAGAGTTTTTGCTATGTGTCAACTAAAAGTCCTGCTATTAGCTGAATTGATTCAACTTATTCACCCTGACATGTACCAAGTGCACGTATACATAACTCAACCAGTACAAGAAATTGACGGGCAGTTGAGTCCACCTCCTGAAAGATTACATTTGTTAGCTGAGAAGCTTCATTCAAGAGGTGCATTCTTATTGGATGCATGGGATCAAATGCTACTTCATGTTGGAAAGAATGTCCACCCAGCATTCTGTTACAACGTTTTTGGGGTGTCAAGTTTCGCTGAAATACCCGAAGAAGTGTATGGATTGCCAGAGCTAGCTACTCCTGAGTTCATCGCTCCTACTGAATACATGCTACGCCCTCCTCAACCAGCCGTGTATCTTTTCATATTTGATGTATCTATGTTAGCCATAGACAGTGGATATTTATCTCTAGTGTGCAATATAATTGCTGACGAAATGTCAAGGCTACCTGGAGATGCAAGAACACAGATTGGATTCTTAGCTGTGAATTCAGCAGTTCATTTCTTTAGTATGCAGGATAATGTGTCACAACCTCATCAGATGATCATGATGGATGTGGATGATGTATTCCTTTCATGTCCAGAAAATTTAATTATTAATTTGAAAGAGAGACAGGAACTTCTCAAAGAATTATTGAGTCAGCTGCCATTGATGTTCAAAGATAGCTACGATACCAACTGTGCATTGGGGGCATACACAACTATACTTCTGAGCGCTTCTTCACCCATGCATCACCAACACTCTTTTCAGCATGTACCCCACGTCAGCAAATGTCTAGGTGAGACTCCCTCTTGACAATGATTGGATTTTTTCAAAGACATTACTTTGTTTATTTTTTTCAGATTGTAGCTGTTCTAAAAAACAAACTATTGAAAAACTCGAAAAAACATTAGGGATTTTTTTACAGTGATACTCTTGTATAGGAATTTTTCACAAAATTTATTTCTCATGCGACTGAAGGAGGTACAAATGTTTTGTTAAAATTTTGTAATAAAATTATTGATAAGAATCGATTTTAAAAATTATATTCCATAAGTTCCTAGTTGCTATTTCTTACATCAATATAAAAAGAATATTTACACAATTGAATTTTGATGATCCACTATGCTACAAAATTTCGTTACTATCATGTAGATTGCATGTCACAGATTATTTTGATTGCTCTTTGATTGATCACACTAAACAAGTACTTGACGTTCTCTGGTATGGCTGACCGCAAGATTGTCTTATTACTTTCACGGAATGAATAGAGATTCAAAACTGTGATCCTATGAGTTACAAAATAAGAATGCAATGGTATCCTCAAGATTCATCTGGAGTTGCAATTCACAAATGAAACAGATCATAAAGCACAGTCAATTTTTCATTCCAAGATGTTCATGTCATTTTTCAATTTGATTGAATTTCCCAATGACCAATCTTGATTTTATAAATGTAAATCCTCTAAATTTGGTTGCATTCATGTTGACTTGTGTCAGTTTTACATCCATTGATGGTGATGCACAACCACTACTTTATTCTTTCGCTGTGGAAACATTCTAGTATAATTACACTTTATACAAATATATAAACTAACAGACATCACTTCGCAATCAGTTGTGAACCTTGTTTTTCCTATAAAATTATGAAAACTACCCGTATCAAATTACGCGATGAAGTTAATCTTCAAAAATCACCAAGATGCCGTATAAAACTGCAACAACAGCTGAATTGAAACAAATTGTAGAGGCTTACAAACAGATTTGGTTTCTTCGAGCGTTGGGTGTGAAGAAACCTCTGGGATTGCCATACACAGGCTCAAAAGCAGAAAATGGTCTCATTGGCGAACCAGGACTTTCGGGACTAGACGCGTTAGTAGTGTTGTTCATCGGAGATGAATCAGTTGGAGATTTTTTCATTGTAGGAGGACACTTCTCAGCTGAAATGATCAAAAAGCTTCTAATGAGCGAAATTCCCACACGTCCAAAAAATATCAAATATAATATTCACCGAATATGTTCTTATTCTTCACATTCATGTCAATATTCGCCATTTTGTTTCTCCAAACTGTAAAAATTTGCGATGTAGAAACTGGACAGTTAGTATCAAGTATAAAAAGACAGACCCTATCAACTTACAGTGGAAGGACGATATTGAGAGTATAGTAAACGTTCCCAAGGTGTATCGATGGAAATATATATAATCGACCCAATGAATGCCTGATATTCGTGGAAATGTTTTGGTCGTACTTGGGTACCCGAATGAGGAGCTGAAAAAAAGTTGATGGCATGTATATTGAGTTTTACTGACATGCCAGAATTAACCCTCTGAAACTTACTGAAATGTTTTGCTTTGTGAGTTCATTCGCGATGATAATTTTGCGACCCGGAACTTCATCCTGGTTTTGTGTCAACGTCAATCTGTATTGCGCAACGTTTTTTGAAAGCAGTTGTCGAGCACCAACACTAACTTCTTCAGGAGTTTCAATCTGGAAAGATATTCCACGAGTTGATGTAAACGTAAATCTTTGGAAGGGATTTTCAAATATTGTTTACTCACGATGATATGCTCCAAGACGTTCGGGAGTCCGTAAACGTCCAGATTTGCAGTAGGCACTTCCTGAACTATAGAGCTCAAAAATATCACTTCCCTTGTAGGGATATACATTGGAGGAAGATATCATACTTCTATGGGAGTTCCTTCAAGATCACGACTTAGAACGTTGATCCGTAATCTAGTCTCCAAAGTACTTGAGGATACTGACGGCAATCCCATTGGTATGATGTCACAGTAATAAAGTCCTGCGATGCACAAGAGAGAGTTCAATTAGTTGGTCATGTTCTGCAACTGTATTGACAAGATCAAATTCTATGACAGTTAGTTTAAGAATCACAGACTCGACTTGGATCCCCAAACTTGAATGGGTTACACTCAAATTGAACGGAATCGTTTTAAAGGTTTCATCAAAATTTCAATCCAGACGGAATAGGGAGGGTATTGAATTCAAAACTGAAAACTGATGAGATTAGGAGGATTCGTTCTGAAATCTCCATCTTATCTGTTCGTATATCAAACCGTGGCTTGGCGTAGAAAAGATCCTTGATCCCAACTGTTGAGTGCATCGGTGAAAATTGGACTGTGCAGATAAATGGATAATGACTAAGAACAACGGTGAAAATTGGACTGTGCAGATAAATGGATAATGACTAAGAACAAAGGACGAGAGCGTTCTGCAGCGACCCAAGCTTCTTCACAAGATATTACTCTCCTTGATAGTTTTGTGTTTGCCCTTCAAAATGAGTGGTACGCTAAATACTTCAGTACCAGTAACATTCTTTCCTTTGAGCGGTACGAGCGCCACTTTCGAGATTGGGTTGACGGTGACCTCGACTTCGTCGCGCAAATTCGTCGCAACGCTGTGTTTCGCTCGAGCATTGCCTGGACTTCTAGCCCTACCAATTCCACAGATTGGATCGACGTACGGTATTTCAGGCGCCGATGACTGCCAATATCCCAAATCTCCATCTCAAGATAGTAAAGGCATCGAAAAACATACAACATCTCCGATCGTGAGGGCCGTCTGCAATAGAAAAATTACGAGGCGATCAGTTTATCATTGTGTCAAGGAATGAACAACCGATGATTTCCCTCTGTTCTATGAAATAAGGCATCTTATACAAACCTTGGTAGGGAATAAAACATCGACAATAACCATGTGCACGTAATCAAGCATTCCATTTGGATATTTTTCACTGTAAACCTTGACATTCCTAACAAGAGATACAACGATATCCGTAGTTCCTTTTTGCAAGACTTTCAAGGCCCCAGTCTGGGACACACTTGCGATTTGTGGTTGCCTACTACTCCAACTGTATGAGCCATTACCTCCACTTGCCTTGAGAGTCACGTCGTACCTGGAATATACAATAGTCAGAATTGAGAGCTATTCTGATGAATGCAGATTGATTTTTATGACAGCACTGAAATTAATCACTCACAGTACTACCCACAGAATCAAGCATTCCAACAGAATGTGATGTCTCATATGGAGATTCCTTGGAAAGTCATGAATCTCAGCACATTGTTTGGTGAACTACTTAGTCGTGAACTAGTCTTGTCAGTATTTTCCATCTCCCAATTGAATTCAACACCAGCAAGAGTCGTGAACTCATTGCCCTGTTCATCACATGCACGTACTTCAAAAGCCTCTCGAGTCTCTTCTGTGAATAGTTCTCTCGTGGTTGTGACTATGTCCACAGAAAATATAGCATCAACAATGACATCACATCTCAAAAAATGTCCAGTGTTGACATCTTCTGCTAGAATGATGGCAGTCTTTCTCGTAGGATCCCTGGTGACAGTTTGGACTATGACTTTGACAGAACATCCTTGATCATAATTCTCATCTATAGGTATTAAGCGTACTATGTCTGGTCTTGAGGTAGACCTAATCGGGCAAAGAAAGGATGCTTTACGAATACAAGATTATGAATAAATAGTTCACTCAACGTGTTCAACTGTTGCAACAATGACTTCTCTCTTAGTTATGAGCTAGCAAAGGCTAATTAGAACCTCCAGCTTTATATCATTGATTTGTCAATTCGAGACTCAAATAAATCAAAATTGACAGTATCATTCGAGGGTGAAATTGACGGGGAAGTCGTTGAAAACTGGTAACAGGACTCGGGGCACATTGAGCCGATCAGCCACCGCAAAAGGTAGCGTAAAAAATATTACGCAAAATACCGTGGAAAGACTAATTATTTTCAATAATTGAGCTCCCGCTATAATTTTGGCTGCATGTGTCCGTGTACGCTCTAACCTCACTTTCCACAGCTCCGATCTTGATATTTGGATCCCGCTTGTTTACAAAGTGAATTTTGCGAATTCAGTAGTTGGAAGCACTCGAGAATATGATCTAATCCGATGGTGAGTTTCGAATTCGGGCTTGACCTGACAAATACTGATATGGAGAATACTACTCATATTTTTATAGGAACAAGCCCGGAAAACGCGTTTTTCACGCCTTCTCGCCAGATCTCAATCGTGAAAAAATGCATTTCCGGGCTTTTTTTCCTATAAAATATCTTATAGGTCGTGTCGCGTAAATGCGTCCTTTCCCGAACTCGTGCCGAAAGCTTCGCTTCGGCCGATCGGGATGGGCCGATGCATACGACCGTGGCCGATGCGGGATCACTATTGGCGCGCGTTGTGAATGGGCCGACGCGGAGACCTTCTACCGCGGAGACCCGTCCGCTATCGTGAAAAATCAAGTGATATATCAACTGATTTATCACGTGATTTATCAAGCGATTCCAGTCATTTCTACAGCATCCAGTGAAAAACTCCCACATGAAATTACTGAATGTAGTTTATTCGGCAACACGGAGGGAGATGCGTGTGCGAGATAAACATATTCTAATTCGGGATTCGAAAGGTTTCGATGAGAGAATTAAGAAAACATTATTGGATAATGGATATAGAGGAATCGAGAGTTGGGAGAGAAAGAAGAAAGGGTAGGATTTGGGAAAATAGGCAAAACCAGTGCAAGGCTTTTTCTTTGAAGAAGCAAAAGGAAGGCTGGAGAAAACCACTCGAAATTTACATGGTCATCTTGGGTGGAAAATGCGTTTTTCCACGCTAGTACGCTGCGCTACCCGCGTGAAAAAACGCATGTTCCACCCAAAATGACATAAAATACAGTACGTATTCCTATGTGTAAAATGCGTTTCTCCCCGGTGGAGAAACGCATTTTCCACATAGAAATACGTAATATACTAGTATATAGTCATGAAGATGGACAGACTGGTCTCATATTAGGTGATACTTTCCCTCTGCGTTGAACGGGCTTGAGACCGTCGTAACGATAGTTACGGCCGCATTAAAAGTATCTCTTGGTTGGGCTGAAATTCACCACCTATAAATTTATGTTAGTTTCATGCTTCATGCAAACGGTACGAGGGTTGATCAATTCTCCTCCTTTCAGTGTGCAACAGTGAAAAGATCAAATCGAGGCAGATTTTGTGCATATCAATTATGATTTCAGAACAACGAAACATGTGTGTATCAATTTAGGTATTCTGTGAGAAACTGAATTCCATGCAATGGTAAAAACCGGATAATCCGTCCAAATTGTTAGAGAATCGTTCTGTGAAACATTACATGTGTCTTCACGATTTCAAAGATTTCGTCATCACAATAATCATGCCATACGAACGGATATATTCATCAAAGACCTGATAAGAATACGATTCATCATAGTGAAATTCTCGTCTTATATCCATGCACAGTTACTTGCTCAATAAGGTATTGCATTATTTCTGGACTGGTTTTCGAAGAGCATGCATATCACGGGCAATATATTCCCAAATGAATTTTACATCGTTGTAAAGAGTTAGGGAAGCGTCTCCTTAGCACATTCACCGACGAAATTTGAAGAGGCCAACATAGCGGGACCCACATTTGCACATTTCTAAGAGCAAATACGAAAGGAGATGAAAGTATATGTCCGGCTCCCTCTTCTTCTCTAAACGTGTACATCATGCATCAATACAATTCCAATACCGCCTCACCATACATGGGCGAAATCGGAGGATTTCGATAAATGCCGTCACCAGGGGGGTCTGGGAATAAGCCAAAAAAATTTTTTCTCGATAGTACTATGTAAAAAAGGTAAAAATAATTTTTTCCTCATTCTTTTGAGACCCCGAATATGCCATAGGGCCCAAGAAAGGCTCATTTTTAGCCTATCTTAAAAAATCCATATCTTCGACCCAGGTCAACCTTTTGAGACGTGTGTGGGCGCATTCTCTTCGTCATCGCCTGTACTTTTGAGAAAAATTTTGTACAGAGTCAAATTATTGAGTCTAGTGACTTGTAAGGGAAAATTACTAGGAGCAAATTTCAGCGATTTTTGCGTCAGTTTCGAGACCCTTTAGCTCCAATGACATGGGAGATAATCATATTCTGCGCAGAGTCTTTTGTAGGTCTCAGAATGACCTTCAATTTACAACCTCAAACGAGTCAATATCTTATCTGGTGTATGAGTTACGGCCATTTGAAGTTGAACACTTTTGTGAATACGTCTATCTTTGGAGCAGATTTACGAAAATCGTTTTTTTCCAAATTTTTCACAACTGTGTGAAAATGTTCTCTGCGATTTGTTTTATCAACGCCATAAATAATTTTGGTGGGATCTCCAATACCAGATTTTATAAACATGTTTTATCAACGTCGAAATCTTCGTTTTTTCGGAAAATTCACGCGACCCAAAACACGGTCTGTGACCCTGGAGGGGATTTCTATCCGGTATCTCATGCGGCACACTCATGCATCTTGCCTTATATCTTCTCCAATTTTCAATGCCCAAAAGTTTTATAAGTTATGAGGCAAGAGAAAAGGGATGCGGTCTCCAGAATTCCTCGGACTATCTTGTGATGGTACCACGAGGTGGTCTGAAGAATTTCCAATGGCCTAGGAGTTGTGCTATTGAGGCAGTCTTGTGTACCAGGTTATGGGCCTTTACTAAAGCACAGTTGGCTCGGAATTCCACAAAATTGTCTTCTCGTATATCTGGAGGAGCTTAGTTACCTCCACAAATGTTGGGCGTTAGTTGACTCAATCTGAAGTTCTTGGAGAGAACTTCGAAATGAGCCGAAGTACTCTGGAAAAGATTGAATTATATCAGAGTCGGAGCGTCAAGAAAATCTGCGCTTTTAATGGCCGAAAATTGCGAAAAAATTTTCTATTTTCCGTCCGAAAAAGCGACGATTTCTATGTTGATAAAACGTGTCTATAAAATCTGGTATTGGAGATCCCACCAAAATCATTTTTGGCATCGATAGAACATATCTCAGATAACATTTTCCCACAGGTCTGAAAAATTAGGGAAAAAAAATTATCTTTGTAAATCTGCTCCAAAGTTAGACGTTTTCACAAAAGTGCTCAACTTCAAATGGCCGTAACTCATACACCAGATAAGATATTGACTCGTTTGAGGTTGTAAATTCAAGGTCATTCTGAGACCTACAAAAGACTCTGCGCAGAATATGATTATCTCCCATGTCATTGGAGCTAAAGAGTCTCGAAACTGACGCAAAAATCGCTGAAATTTACTCCTAGTAATTTTCCCCTATAAGTCACTAGACTCAATAATTTCACTCTGTACAAAATTTTTCTCAAAAGTACAGGCGTTGACGAAGAGAATGCGCCCACACACGTCTCAAAAGGTTGACCTGGGTCAAAGATATGGATTTTTCTCAATAGCCTAAAAATGGGTCTAAGATGGGCCTTTTGTGGGCTCTAGGGCATATTGGGAGGCTCCAAAAAATCGGGGAAAAATTTTTCTTACTACTTTTATATTGTACTATCGATAAAAAATTGTTTTGGGTTCCTCCCAGACCCGGTGACGGCATTTGTCGAAATGCTCTGATTTGACCCATATAGCTTCGGGGACTTCAAGGCATAATCCTGCCTACGATCGCAATCATGCAGAGCTTCAGCTGTGCCGAAGCCACGTAATGGTAATTGGGCTGGGATTTCGCCCCCCCCCCCTTATAATCACATATAGAGCTTTCGCCATCGTATTTCAAAATATTCGGACTCGATTATTTAGCGGGATCCCCTCCGAAAGGTCTTCACAATCACGGAAATGCATGATGCCGGGCGGAATTCGAGCGCCAATTTGTTCAAATCGAACTTGTTTCACCAAATGCCAATAGTTTATAATTTTGCGTTCTATCTCCTTTGTCTGGGTATTTTGGTTTATTTTAAACAAAAAAGGTCTCCCTGCTCTTTTTTTTTCTAATGCATTGTTTTGGAGTTATAAGCCCTGCAAAGTGGAAGAAATGCAAATTGTACCAATATTGCAGCGTTTAACAAATGGAACCAAAAGGTGAATAATCAATGTTGTCACTATTTATAGTTGTTTATTTAGATGTCCTCTACAAGATCCAACAATAAGAACTGATGTTCCCGGCCCATAACCCATTTTTTTTCAATTTTTCTGATGAGCAGTTTATCGTCTATTCAGTGTAGCTATATACATTGCCTCGCGTATATATTGGGGAGAAAACTATAATTGTTCGGGTGACCGCAACCGCGTGTGCTAACTTAAATTTGAGGGTTCTTTGTGAAAGATTAAGACCCTATTCCGAAAAAGTGACTCGGTATCCCCCAAGTCTACAGAGTAAGGAGCGAAACGAGCCGTCTTGGACCTCGATGGGGTGCGAGTTGAGCTCAGGATTAGAAAACTACGAATCATTGTGAATGCGTCTCGAGCACATTGCTGTAAGCGCCAATACTGGAATTCGTAGTTTTCTTCTCCTGAACTCAATCTTCATCCGATCGAGGTACACGTCGGCTCGTTTCGCTCCTTACTCTATAGACTTGGGGGATACCGAGTCACTTTTTCGAAATAGGGTCTTCATCTTTTACAAAGAACCGTCTAAGTTGAGTTTGTTCACGCTGCCGATCACTTCTTGAATTTTTTGCGCAGAAACCAGAATAAAAACCGGGAAAAGAAGGAGCATCCGCGATAACTATGCTGATTGAGAAACAGTAGAAATTTGCATTGCAATTTGATGCGAGTGACAAAAACGGGACGAGAAATGGGAAGGCTACTCCAAGATCCATCTTATCTCGCGATTGAAGTTATGATCAGCCTTTCCATTTCTCGTCCCATTTTCGTAATTCGAATCAAATTGCAAATCCACAAATTTTTACTGTTTCCCGATAGGCATAGCAATCGCGGATGCTCCTTATTTTTTTGATCCCCATTCAAATTTTCGCACAAACAGTTCAAGAAGTGATCGGCCGCTACCGCCTTGGCCGGACCTGGGACAACCACATAAGACTCAAATGGGCCAATATGGCCGCCGACGGGATGAGCTTTCTTCCCAATAGCTACACTGGGTACACGGTAAAGCGCTAATCAAAAACTTGCAGGAACAATGTGTTTCGGGCCGGAAACATCGCTTCTTGTTGGTGGATCTTGTAGAGGATATTTGAATCAACAACAAAGAATAGTGGCAACATTGATTTTTCACTTTTTTGTAGCATTTATTGCTCGCTAAAATTGGCTAATTTTTAATAATTGCATATTTTTTTACGTTGCAGAGCTCATAGCTCCAAAAAAATGCATTTCAGCGACAGTTAACAGGAGTCCTTATTTGTTTAGAATGGGCCAAAATGCGGAGAAAAAATAGTTTCAATCCGAAATTCTTAACTATTCGGTTCGATTAAATTGTCACCAGATTTCTGCCAGACAACATGCATTCCGGTGATCGGGAGGATCTTTCGGAGGGGATACCGCAAAAAATCGAGTCCGAATGATTTACACACGATGGCGACAACTCCGCCCGGACTATTTCCCCTATCCTATCAATTAAAAGCTCTGCGACCTAAAGAAAACACGCTGCATTTTCCTTCCAAAAAACTACGTGCCCTAGCTCTCATCATACCCCCCGCCATTTGCGTACCTTACCGCACCACTTTGGCAGTCCCTCTCCAGCAATGTTACGTGGTTTATGCACAGCTCCTTAGGGCTGTGTGGGAAAGAGGGACAGTACTTGCTCTAGGACTACTTTTATGTAATGTTTCCTCATCGCCTTACGGTCCCTCGATAATACTACCGATTTCATCATATCATTGATGGAACAACCAGGGGGTCGCGCTACGAGACCTTTCACGAGGAAAATTAAATAAGTCAATAACCCTCCAGCAAAAACACCACAGATAGATCCATCTGGTTGCACAGTTTTTATGCGCTCAATCACAATATCTTCTTCTTTTATTTGTGGGTAGCGTCTCGTAATATAAACTTTCTCCCGCTCGAAAACTATACCTCCGCGGTAGTTCGGGATTGTATCGTATATTCTAAATTTTGAACCATCTAGATAACCTAGGCGCCAATGATCTGAAAACTTACCACCCAAAATAGCAACACTCATATTTGATTGCGCAGGTTCAATTACTTCGGGATAGTATAGCGATGCACAGCTCTCTACTTCAAAAGTTCCATCGATTCTTACGACATTCAATAAAGCATCTATGGAATCATCATGCAACCAACTGCTTAGCCCTAAGATATTCAGCCTCACATGTTCGACACGGATTCGCTCCATTTTTTTGTTCAACATATTTACGTGCCTTGCATTTAGTTCCTCCTGAGGCAAAGGTTCGACATCTAAGAATTCGAAATTTATTGGCTCGTCTCCGTCCACCACTTCATCATCTCTATCAACGTAATGATCTAAATCGATCGTTCCAAGCTCTACAGGATTTTCATCGTCTTCATAATCACCATTATCATGATTTTCATCACCATGATCACTTTCATCACCATCATCGCTCTCATCCCCACCATCGTCACAATTACTATAGTTTTGAGACGTGCTATGTTCTTCTAACGCCTCTGCGTCCTTGTCGATATTCTGTATAATTTTTACAAGATCACTCAATCCATCGTGATTAAGAGATTCTTGCAAGGATGGTAAGATCTTAGCGACCGACTGGACATTTGATCCTGATCTAGTTACGGCTGAATTGGGGAGATCGATCTCGCAACAATCTCGACTGGTTTCATCTGGCCTAATTTTTTTCTTATGGGGTGAGTGAGACGTGGAGTGTATCGAGGGTACAGGATCCCCTCTGGCCCTCAGGATATAATCTGGTTCTCTGGGTATGTCACTTCTATCGTCACGACTGTCAAGAACTTCCGGTAGCAAGCTATCATAATAGAATTTGCTGAGACGAGGCTTCATGTGCTCTTCCCAAAATTCATCGTCCCTCTCCACAAGCGTCAATTTCATATTCACTTCTGTTCTGAGCACAAAGATACAATAAGTTCTGTCTGAAGCTTGCATTTGCATTTGGACTTGATAATACCATTTGTGATTCTTCCTCATCTTACCTGTCTCTTCATCAATGTAATTCAAATCCCTAAACTGTTCCATAGCTGTCTTCACGGTCATATTTTGGGCTCTAATTGGATGCTTGAACTCTACAATTCCATAATCACCAACAATAGCATCAGGCGTTGCTCCAAAAATTCCATCAATTGTCAAAAACAACCCACAGTCATGCAAAGTTTTTCCAATTGCTTTTCCAACCTCCACCTTAGCCGATGCTTCACGTCTCAATCCATATAACATACCTCTACTTGGTCGAGCACCTCCTTTAGTGATTGATAAAACTGTCGGGCCGGATAGGGTTTTTGGTCTCATATGACAGATTTTATGAGCATGCGAAGCTGTAATGATACGCTTCCGTAAGCTCATCCATGTGCCACTTTGCGATTGTGCTCGAGTATCTCTTTCTATTTCATCTCGTTTCCTTACATTCTCTGCAACCTGTTCGGCCTCTCTCTCCATCAATTGCGCCATTACCTCTGGAGTCACGTCGGGCTTGTTACTCTTTGGGCCATAATTTCCATCGGGGCCCGACCGGGCTGGTTTCCTCTTTTTGCCATGTAACTGCTGAGTCTCTTTGTTCCTGAGAACCTTGAGTTGTCTCCGTTTCTCCATATTCTGCACGGGCATTGGAATATGTTTCCCTAATTCTCTATACACCTCAGTAAGGGCCTCTTGCGAGTTGTGCTGGATAACGGCTAGGCCCACTCGAAGATTGTATTGGTTGCTCAACGAAAAGCATATTCGTTTGCCTCCTATGTATTTACATACTATGTTATTGAACGACTCGACAATATTATTTGTTTCAGTATGAAGCAAGCTCCTTGCTTTCAAGCTCAAGAATTTAGTGGCATCCATTATCTTCTCAAAAAAACCAAATTCAATTAATTTAGGTACCCAGTTGGTTCCAGCGTCCTCGCTATTGTCATCGCAACTAAGGCCGTACTTGCTACAATTTTTGTGATCTCCGAAAACGTGCTTCGGCACATTAAGTATTTCAAGCTCGAGATCTGCGATTCTACTTTCCAATGTATCTTGAAGGCGTCCCTTGTGCTTGTCAACAGCATCGACGATTGCTTGCCGCATCACGAGAATATTAGACTGTACATAATTCCTTGCCTCGACAAATCCCTTGCGCCTCTTGCCATTTTTTTGTGTCATCCGCGAAACTGCGACATTTTTCTTGCAGAAGTTGCGAAACAGGTGATTCGTACACTCTATCTTCTCAGGGAAGATGTTGAACCGCAAGTATGGGTTCAAGTCTTGTAACCTTTTTTCGAAAGCTACGTCACCATCACCGGTCCACCTGTGAAAGATACAACCTAAGCGCTCGTAACTAGTGCCAAATCCTTCTGCTAATGCTTCACTTTCCATCAGCGTCGAGGCTTGCTCTCGCTCAAAGTTTCGGCGACATCTATGCTCTTTGGCCTTCTGACCTACCTTCTCAGCCCTCGCGCAAGTTGTACAATATTTGTTCAGAACTTTAACGAACAATACTTTTCCAGTTTCTTTCCCAATAATAGCTCCTGCACAGGATAGCGCATTGTGGTTCGACGACGGACCAAAAGTTCTCTTCCCCCATTGCGCATCGACAATTACAGGGATAAGTGGTATTCCGTCCTTGGTTACCCGGCCTTTCAGCCGCGCTATCCTCTTCTCTTCCTCAGCTGCTCTCAGCATACTCTGTTCACTTATTCCTTCAATATCCTCCAATAAAGAATCTTGGTTTTTTCTCCAAGTTTTATCATCAATAAAAGGAATATTCATGCAGGTAAACACACTTTGTGTTTCAGTATATCCAAGGCCTCCTGCCATACCTCCCAATACGCATGCCATGTTCACATCAAGTCGATCTGGCTGCGATGAATGAGACCATATCTTGAACGTTTTCTCACATCGTCGACAAGTAAAACAAAATAGTGTCTTCAAGCCCCCGTGATGTTTATCTACACCAGTGAATTCCCAGTCCTCAGGTCGACAGTCTGTTCCATGGGGACGGAAGAGAAGTGCAAGCTGGGTCCACATATATTTGAAATTCACAACTCTATCATAATCTAGTTCAGCTGAACACTCTGCTTCGCTCTCCTCAACGTTATTGGCCTCATCATCTATTTCATTACGGTCATGTTCATCAGTATTTACAATTTGATGAATACATGAATGCCTTTCAGGGCTGTCATCCCCAACCCTTCCGGAACATCCCTCTTCCTCTTGCGAAACATTCCGGAGCGGAACGTCGCTGGTTGGAAGAGTACCAATACCATCCAAATCCATACCATCATAGCCTACCCCCAAAATTCCCATCATTTCCTCCAGATCCTGATCCCATATACCGAACGCTTTCTCTGCACCAAACTCGTCGGATTCATTGTTGAGATTTTGCCCTGCTAACCCCAAATTTTCACCTAATTTATCTGACTCACCCGCAATTGTTGGTTCCGGGAAAAGTGCTCTTCCACGCTGTACCTCCGCCGGCAGTGCTGCATCCTCCAATTCACATGGCGCCATTGCATGTTCTTCTGTTGTAATGGTCCTAGTCAAATATCGTAAGATACATGACTCATCATAGAAGTCACGTAGTTAAAAAAATTAGACGTGTGTAGACTCCAAAAAGAAAATCTCAAATTCAGATTGCTTGGAGATGTGACTGTTGCATCTGAAATTTTCCTGATTCTGATTTCAATATCGGAAAACGGAGTGAAATTGCTTGAATTGAAGGGTACTCCATGGATTTAAGCTCAATCGCATGATAATAAGATTAGTCGACTTAGCTTCAGAGAATAATCCCTGTAAATCAGATCAGCTTCGTCTTGGGCCATGTTTTGTTAATGCTCATTTTTACCGTGACCTCGAAAAAACAACTATAACCCTCGAGTGCGCTGTAACCATTTAAAAGAACGAATACCGCTTCGGATTCATTTGATGTGATGCAAGAGAGCTGCTGAATCAATATGATTGAGAGCTCATCGATGGTATCCCCGTGATTCAGCTACATTTGATTCAGTCTTGACGGCAACCAGTTTCTGGAAATACTCATGGAAAGTGAGGTTACTGGAGTTCCATGCCTTTTATGAAAGATTATGAAATTTGGACGAGGAATCTGAGGAAGATTCGAAAACGTCGGTGTGATCCAGTACCCCAGAATCATGAAAATTTGAACTGATGATCTGACCTATCTTCAAAAGCAAACGTAGGCACGGGTTAGCTCTGATTTTCAGTTTTGAAAGGTGCTTATTCTAAGATCGAACATAATTTCAGATACGTACTCCTTCAATTTCAGAGAATCGCGTCTTACTTTGGTTGCATCTGAACTCAAGTGCAAATTTGATCTGAATTTAAAATTCTCTTTTTGTAGTGTACAAAGAAGCGGAATATCCGTTGATCGGTAATGGATGTAGACAGCATATGGTCAATCAAACCAAAAATGAAGCTTAAATGATTTAGGGAAGTAAGATGAAAAAAGATTATAAAACTGTGAACGGTTCTCATTATGATCAAGCACGGTCAACATGATCATAAACCGCTTGGATGCAAGCTTTACATCTATGCTCTTTTAGATGCCCGTATTTAGGGTATATCGAAAGAACGTCCGCTCAGTGACGCTCATGGAAATCGTTATCTGTGTGCGTTCTGTGAGAGCGTGTGTGAGATTGACGTGAACGCACACAAGTGCACATTTTAAATTCGGTGTTCAGGTGGAGTGTGTAAGTCGAGAGATAGAGACTGTCGGGGAGAGAAGGTACCAATTTGCGACGTTATATTTATCTCATAAACCACAGGAAAATCTCGTTTGTCCTCTTTATGACGAGAGTTTCAGCCGATTCTACCGTTCCGTATTAGAATAAAAAATCGACAAATTCCGAATTTGAACCCGGCGCTTATTGAGGGCACAGCGCGGAAACGAGGAAAAATTTTCTTCAAAATTTGTTTCTCGGAAAGTTTTATGGGAATTATTTTGAGAATCTAGTATGTTGTAGTGCATAGCTAAATCAACCAATAATCTAATTTTTACCAGGACCCACCTTTCGTTTGTTGATTTATTCGACTTGATTGCTTGAACAATTTTGTAATAGTACATTTCGATACAAGGAGTCAAAGTTGGAATTCGCATTCAGAGTGCTTTTTTCTGACCCGAGCCAAAGGCGAGGGTGGGAATCATCACGAGGTTGCGAAATCCAACATTTTCGGCCGTGTATCGACAGATATTTTTTGACAATTCGTGAGTGAAAGTCACGAGTCTGCGTGTAAAGTGCACTTTTACGCACGAAGTGTCGAAAAATTGTTTATTTTGGCTGAAAACTATTTGATTTGAGTAATGTTACCTAATTCAATAAGAAAATGCCTATTGTCATTTTTCGCTAAATCGCATTCTTCTTAATTAATGAGCTTGTAACAATGGTAAAAATTTCATTTCGACCCGCGCGGGGAAGAAAGAGGGATGTTATAGTGTGTGCCGCGCGAGGTTCCACGAGCATATACTATACTTACAAGTTGAGGACCAACCTTGTGGATCACGGATTCGGCCAAAACTCTGGAAATCATCTTGTTCCGGTGAGAAATAAAGATATCCCAGAGGGTTTAGACCAATAGGCCCTCTGTTCCAAGATACAGCAATGGACGCTAGCATTGGCCATATAGGCACGGGTTAAAAATTCATATGTATAGGTATACTAGCAATGCTAATGTCTGTAGCTGTATCTCGGAACAGAGGGCCTATTGGTCTAAACCCTCTGAGATATCCTCATTTCTCACCGAAACAAGATGATTCCCAGAGTTTTGGCCAAATCCGTGATCCACAAGGTTGGTCCTTTACTTGTTAGTAGTCGATTACAGTGCATATTCTCGATGCTTACATATTTCACGCATATACAATGAAGAGGAAGTGAAAGCTCTACCTTACCGACAATGATCATGAATTCATTTAAAATAAAACAAAACGATATTTTGAAAAATTATATCCACCATCCACTGCGCACTGGTGAAATGTACCACTGTCCAAAATTACTAAGTGGTCAATGGAAAACTCTTAGAGAAATCCTGTTCATAGTGTAATTGGGTATATTTGGGCACCATAACAAGGATTACTCCAAGTCTTTTCCATGGATCATTCTGAAATTTTGCAGAGTGGTCCATTTTATCAATGCAAATTGGTTGGTGGATCTAGTTCTTCGAAATATCGTTTCGTATCATTTTAAATGAATTTATTGTGAAAGTCGGTGAGGTAGAGCTTTTACATGGACGGGCAAGTCCAATGAGAGATAGGTTAAAGTTTCAAAAATTATGCAAATAAGTAGGATAAAAGAAGAATTTCGCGCGAGGAATGTATAGAAGATATTGAGAAAGAATGATTGTACAGTATTGAAATGATTTACACTTCTTGTGAGTTGGCCGAGCAAAATCTATTGTTGGAATGTCAACGTTTCGCCCGTCAAATCTACACGGGCCTCTTCAGATTGGGTACAGGCAAACAAACACATGTTTTGTAAAAATAATCTAACATCTAGGAGATGTGGGTCAAACACTGCACGGCATAAGATACATCTTATGTATGAGAAACCCGAGGGTCACCGCTAGAAAAACGCGATTTTTGCAGATTGAATAATAGCAACAACAAAGTGGAAAATCAATGTTTCCAGTGTTGATATCCGATTTCCAGGATGTACTTCACAGGATGTGACAGCAAGAAGCGATATTTCTTGGGCAAAACCCACTGTTTTTTCGAAGATTTTGGCGAGCATTTTACTGTGTATTCATTGTATACGCTTTAGCTGCACCTATACTTGTGCTGTAGTTCTGTATTAGGCTGTCTCTTATTTCCCAATATTTCGTAATAGACTTGCTCCACGGTTAGATCGGCATTGTTCCTCGAAAAAATAAGATCCCCCTTGCGCCGAACCCGATAAAAATATACATAACAGAGCCTGTACAACAGGGTTTTTGGAGGGTTTTATCCAAATTTGAGCATAAATGGTGGTTTCGTAAGATCTACCTCTGAAACTGGTACAACTTTTCCAGACTTTCTAGAATTCTACAGAGTACGAGTTTCTGGATTCATAAATTCAAATTCAACGAAGAATACGATGAAAATTACCATGTTACGCCACCGAGCTTCTGGAAGTCAGAAAATGAATTTATTCAATCGTAGGGGAAAAAAATGTTGTCTTCTTTGGCCAAAGTTGTAATATTCGTTACTCTTGCCCCTGAAATGACTGGCGCTCCCTGATAATTTTTAAATATTCTCCAAGACAGATTTCACACGTGAAATTCACAGGGCAGTAGGATAAAAATCTCCATGTACCATCCCGAACCTTCTAAGAGTCAGAAAACGATTTTCTTGGATCGTAGGGAAAAAAAGGTTTTTGAGTTTTGTGGCCAAAGTTGGGAGTATTTATGACTTTTGCCCCTGAAATTACTGGTGCTCCGTCAGAATCTTCGAATTATCTCTAAAATAGATTTCCCACGTTTAGTTTGACGGGGGGAACGGTAAGAGTGTCTACGTAACGTCCCAAAGCTTCTGGAAGTCAGAAAACGATTTTTTCCAGTAGTAGAAATGAAACGATTCTCTCCGTTTTTTCCAAAATCGAGAATATATATGACACTTGCCCTTGAAATTGTTGGCGCTCCCTGAGATTCTTCGATCCGCAAACTTCGATGGAGTTGACGGTCAAAAACTTCATGTTACTCTGTCAAGCTTGCGGGTATCAGAAGACGATTTTCACCTCTTTTTTTCCAAAATCGAGGATATTTCTGACTCTCGGCCATGAAACCACTTGCGCTCCTGGAGACTTTTTGCATATTCTTCACAGCAGATTTCTTACGTCAAATTCGACGGAGAATAAAACAAAAAACTCCAGGGGCGCCCCGAAGCTTCCGAACTATTTTAATTTAGATTCAAAGATACAAAAAAGATGAATAGAGCTTCTTGGAGATTTTTGATATGAGAAAGATATTGTTGCATAAAAATCTGATTTCGAGAATGTGTGACCTTACAAGTATGCCTGAAAAAATCCTATCAGCCCATGTAAAGATGGGCAGAATATATGATTTGTATTAACTTCGATAACTTTTGTGTGATAGACAATTAATGTCTGATGGATGCCTTTTCTCTCATACTCGTTAGACATTCTTGGGAGGACACAGCTTGGACACAGCAACCGTTACCCACTAGGAAGAATACCCTGGAGAATTGTGATGCATGCTGGACGACGGCTCTGGAATTCCCATTTTATTCAAAGATCGCGGGAATTGAGCTTCCTTTCGTCTTTGAAAATACTTGTTTCTGAATAACTAGAGCCTGTGGGCGTTCGATGACAATTTTTACTGTCAAATTCCAAGTGAGAAATGTATTATGGTCGACTTTTTAGGAGTCTTAGGGAGCGCTAAGAACTTAAGGGAAAAAAGTCATCAATAGTTCCCATTTGAGCGGAAAGATGGAAAAGTCATTTTTTTTGTTCATCGCGAAAATTCGCTGTCTGACTTCCAGAAGCTTTGGAGCGCCCTCTGGAGATTTTTATCGTAGTTTCCGTCAATTATTGCGTGAGAAACTTGTTGCGAAAGATATGCAAAAATTCTTAGAGAGTGCCAGCAATTCCAGGTGCAAGAGTCATAAATAGCCCACTCTGGTCAAGAAGGGTGAATATCGTTTATTTTCCTACCGTTGAAAAAAATCTCCCTCCGACTTCCAGGAGTTTCGGGGCGTGACATGGAGCTCTCATCGTATTCCCCGTTGAATCTCACATGTGTAATCTGTTCTATAGAATATTTTAGAATTCTCAGGGAGCGCTAAGAATTTCAGGGTCAAAAGTCATAGATATTCCCAATTTTGGCCAGAATAGGCGAAAATCACTTTTTTCTCGACCATTGAAGAAACTCCTTTTCTGACTCCCAGAAACTTCGCAATGTAACCTGGATTTTTTTATCGTATTCTTCGTGAAATTTCACCCACCAAAAAATCTCAGGGTCAGGAGTCATAAATATTCCTAACTGGGGGAAAAAGCGAAGAAAACACGGCGAAGAGCGTTTTTCTCCTACCACGCAAAAGACTTGTTTTCTGACTCCCAAAAACTTTGGGGCGCTACATGGACATTCTTATCGTCCTCTCCGTCAAATTGTACGTGAAAAATCTTTTTTAGAGAGTATTCAAAAATTCTCAGGGAGTGCCTGTAATTTCAGGGGCAAGAGTGAGAAATACTCCCAACTTAGGCCAAAAAAGGGGAAAATTTGTTTTTTGACTACGATAAAAAAAAACGTTTTCTGACTTACAGAAGCCCGGGGCGTAACATGGGAATTTTCTTTGTAATCTTCATCAAATTTGAAATTAGAAACTTGTCTTCTGTAGAATTCGAAAAATTCGGGAAAAGTTGTCCCAGCTTCAGGGGCAGATCTCACGAAACCACCATTTTTTTCACATTTGCATAAAATCTCGCAAAAACGCTGTTGTACAGGTGCTGTTAGCTTTTTTTATCGGGTCTCGAGCAACGAGGATCTTCTTTTTCCGAGAAGACCGCGGAGCAAGTTGATTAAGAAATATTGGAAGATAAGAGACACCCTACTCTGTATTATATGCGCTGTATTGAAGACACGATGAACTGCTCACTAAACACTTAAAAAAGACAATGGGTTTTGGCACAAAAACGTCATTTGTTGCTCTTAGATCTTGTAGGCTAATCCTGGAGAACAGATATCAACAGTGGCAATATTGGTTTTCTACTTCGTTGTTGCTATTAATCAAGCTGCCAAATTTGCGTTTTTCGACTTCCTAAGGCTCCTAACTCCAAGACAATGCGATCTAGCGAAAAATGTACCCGAATCTATTTTGTAAATCTTTAATATATCTACAAAAA
The DNA here is from genome assembly GCA_030522705.1 of Eretmocerus eremicus. Lineage (NCBI taxonomy): Eukaryota > Metazoa > Arthropoda > Insecta > Hymenoptera > Aphelinidae > Eretmocerus > Eretmocerus eremicus. Next base: position 2,068 of record JAPYYZ010001817.1, on the reverse strand, counting down.
ATATTCAAGATATTTTCTCGAAAAACGAATATTTTGCGAGTTATAAAAGGAACGCCTAAAGAGGCCACATAATGCATGTTTCTATTGTTTATTTATATCGCGCTCCGATTTTTCAACAATAATTCAGCTTAATATAGATTATTTGAGGTATCAGCTGCTACTTCAGCCCAAAATTGGCCTGTTGGACGGGGCTTAGCCATTTAGTGATCGAATTTCGCGGATCAACCCCTGAACTATAAAATGACAACAAAAATTGGAAATGGCATAATATTAGGAATAGTTTGTCTCATTTCCACATTGGGCTCTCAATTTAACTTCCTTATGTCGCATATTGACGAGACAATTCATAAAAAAGCTGTAGTTTCAGACATTCCTTGAAAGTGATAAAAGGATACCAATTCTTAAATTTTCTTCGACTTCGCGATGAAAGGACCTGCAATTCTCACCGTCTACTCACGATAACTGCGGTCACTGTACATTTCCTAACGAAATGCTCAAATGTATATTCAATTCAGGAGTGAATCTTTTTTTAATCAAATCGTTCGTAAATAAAGCTGGCGATCCATGTGGTAGAATAAAACTTCCACGCACGTGATTGCCCTTGATGGATAAATTATCATATTCTTGTTCAATCATTCATAAATTGTACGTGACAAAGTCCACGTCAAATTTGGATCGTTTCTGAAACCATTTTCTACACATTTCCGAAGTATTTTTCTCGATCGAGGATGTTGAAAAAAAATGAAACCTACCTTCTCTGGATCGAAAATAATCAGTTTGCTTTTGAACTTTTCGGGCGACCAAAAAATGTTGAATAAATGGACTCTCGATGTTAAATGATCTGCGAGAAACGAAAAAACACAGATCCGTTATAGACAAATTTTTAGGGAGAAACACACGTATTTTTCAATTGATTGAGCTTTCCAGCATACTACAAAAAATGTAGAGGCCACCAAAGTGCGAATTAGTGAACCAAATCTTTTTACAGCGAAAATACAACTACACGAAGTGTGAAGAAACAGTATGAAATGTTGTTGATTGGTACATCAAAAAAGTTATTCCTGAATCTATGATTTTGAGCTATGTTACGCCTTGGGGCGCCTGAAAAAGCATAAAAAGGAGTTGTAGAGGTAAGATTACCTCTAAATTGCTCTTCTAATCTTCAAGATTGATTGAACCGTCCGAAAGCCATGAGCAAAATACCAGGACAATTTTCTGATATTCGGATCATTTATCTTGAACAAATAACATGGGACTTTAGGAGCTAAAATAGTACATTATGCACAGATGCGATGTTAGGCTGGTTTGGGGCATGGGCTCGAGCAAGGCAGTCAATTACTATAGTAATACCGAATGTAACGGAGAAGGAATACTCCTCGTTCCCCAAAACAGTCTATGGCGAGCGAGGAGCACATACAATTTTTCTTGCTCTTACAAGGAGGACACCGGACGTCCGGATCACAGATCTTGACAAAACACTGGAAATCATCTTGTTTTGGTGAGAAATGAAGGTAACTCGAAGGATTTGATCGAGTGGGCCTCCAGTCCGGAGATAGAAGCCTACATAGGCCTGTGTTGAATTATATATAGATATACTCATGATGCTCGTCTCCGTGATGTATTCAGCTATAGCTCCGGACAGAGGAACCATTGGATCAAACCCTTTGGGATTTCTCCATTTCCCACTGAAACAAGGAGATTCCCAAAGTTTGGTGAAGATCTATGATCCGCGAACCTGGTGTCTTCCTTGTTAGTGCTAGGCCTAGTTAGTGCGGTAAACGCTAATTTTCTGACCCGAGCCGGGAACAATGGCACTTCAGTCGCACAAGAGGAAGAATATTTTCACAGAGACAACCTACAACTGCCATGTTCGAACGCGATTTAGAGTAATCACGGCGAAAAATTATATCCGCTGTTAGCTCGCACGTCTGTTTCAGGCACTGCGGACTTGTCTCCCTCGCTTCGCTCAGGATATCGATTGTTCTAGTGCCCGAAATGCACGTACGTCTACACGGCAGGAATACACTATTTCGACCCAGACAATATGACAATATTGGTCTCATCTTCT
>JAPYYZ010001816.1:0-17489 GCA_030522705.1 Eretmocerus eremicus | reverse complement strand
TCAGTCGCGCCGGCACGCGAGCCGGAGCTAAGACTTTAAGTGTGCAGCTATCGTATGCGTAACGTAGAAGGAATAAAGATTGGTTGCTGCACACGTCAACATTTTGCTCAAACTCAATGCAGTTTGGCGAGATCTGCTCGGATAATTCAGAGAAAGAGATAGAAAGAATTTGATGTAGCATTCATGATTGTAAAAGCTTTTATTGACTGGAAGATGAGTTCGGTGCTTCTTTGATTCATTAATATTGATTAAAATGAATTTTGAAAGCCTGACGAATGATGAAAATTTTAGATAGACAGCGTTGAGATTGAAGGTGTCGAAATCCACTCTTTGTGAGTTCTGATTTTGCAGTAGTCCTAGTGCCTTGATCATTCCGCCAGCGAAAGACATTTTTCGCCTTGGAGCATAAAGAGTCCGGGTCAAGGCGTAATACATCACTCGCCACGCGACGATGAGGAATGGGGAGCCATCACAAAGAGACGAAGCGAATAATCGTGACCAATCTCATATCTTGATCATAGTTTCATCTGCATCACAGTAATATCTCGAGGAGAAACTCCAATCTTAATGGGTCATGGTTTGGAGCTGCCATGATAGTGTTGAAAGAAAGGAATAGACTAGAACTGGAAAACGCGCGCGTTGCGCGCGTAAGGTCTACTCGTCCTGAGCAGGATTCATGTCAAAAATATGTGTTTATCAATTTTTGAGAGAATTGAACCCAGGATCTAATTAAAAAGCTACAGAACTTGGAGAGGCGCAAACTGCGCGCAAAAGGTTGGTCAATTGTTGAGAAAATTGATTGAGAATCGAATTCAAAGTTCGAATTCACGCGCGGAGATCAAAACATGCTTCAAAGAATTCATTTAAGAAGAATGAATATGCCAATGATTGATAAAATTCTTTTGAGCAAGTGACTGAACAAACTAATTCCGAAGGCACATGCATCTCCATATTTAGGAAAAATTCACGCCGGGGAATTAGATCCGTTAATCATCTAGGGAATCCTATCGGACCGAGAAACATATGACAGAGTATGAACCAACGGCACGTTTTCCCCAAGTGTTGAGAAAATTTGATTCAAAATCTTATTTAAAATTTGCAGTCGCGCGCGGAGATCATAAAATTTTAAGTAGATTTTGTACTAAAGGCATGAACTTTTCTAAATGAAATAATTTAGAGCATTCAATTATCCAATGAGCAGATTCTGAAAACATTTGCATTAATGAATTTTGAAAGGATTTCTTTAAAAAATGAATGTGTTGACTGTCTTAAAAATCCTATTGAGTATCGACGAACATTGGACATAGTTCATAAGAAGGGTAAAATTCGTAGTAATTGAAAAAATTCTATTCATAATTCATCTTAAAACTCAAATTCCCTCGCGAAACTTGCGCGCAACACGAAGATCAATACTCTTTCATCAAAGCTTATATCGGAAAAAAGAGTTTGCCAATATGTCAATCATCTCAAAATTCGTATTGCATATAGAATTAAAAAAGACTGCGAGCATCCAAAACAACGCGCGCTGAGCGCGCTGTTATCGACCGATGGTCTCTATCATTATCCTCCGGCACAAAAGAGGTTACAAATGAAAGAAGCGAAGAAGTATGGATACAGACAGGCGCAGCGCACAGATCGATCGCAACATTATCTACGGTCTTTTTTTCGTTCAAGCTACGATGGCCACAATCATAGTCGAGATTCATAGTAGACATACTTTATTCAAGCGCGAAAGCCACAGCCACATAACCATACTGAGTTATCAGAGCTCTTGCTTCCGTCGGCAACGTCACTTGCTACATCGAATTCAATGATATCACATGGAAGAACCAGCCACGAATTCACATGAACACAATACGTACGATGCAAACCACGGGAATCTGTCTGATACATACAAATATAACGCAACGATCTCGAACGAAAGGCAGCAAACCTCGAATATCGAAGTTGTCCATTAATAAGGTAGGATTCTTGCTTCATCATTTCTGAATATACAAGTATAAAAAAACATGCTTCTTCTGTTGATGCCAAAGATAAGGAAATGAGGAATATTAGCAACTTTTTTCGCGAATTGCGAATTTTCTTTCCATCATCTCGTATCTGGACAGCTACGCAGTACAACGCATCTAGAGCCATTTGGATTTAGTGATGAATCGAGGTGATATTATGAAAGCTGTTGTTAATCATGATTATCTATAGAAACAATCCTTCTGGGAACGGATGAACAATTCCTCTACGTGATGCCAGCGTTATGATTTTGAAACCTGATCTTTGACAGAAACAGAGCCCTGTGGTTATCAAATCGTGCGAAAAGGTATAATGAGATCTCTCCAATCTGAGAAATCTTACAGTCAACAGCAATTTAGGGATTTTGATCTGTAACTGATTTGGTACTTGAATATTGACAAATTCCCAAGACGAGTAACCGAGAATCGTGAATCTCAAATTCCATCATCAAACTCAAGCTCTCACATATCCAGTTACGCACGTACAGATGCACCCCCCCCCCTCTCCTCTGCCCCAAGAGATATGAACTAATTCCCTGATTGAGATCCTCCATATACCTATGGTAATGAAAAATAGTTTGCGAAGTATGATCATCGTAAATGAGAGAATATCCCTCTTGATTTTCAGAATGCCTCTTTCCAACAAAGTGGGAGGGCACCTGGTTCCAGAGTGGCGTTCGCCAGTCAATTCTGATATCCAGAAACATCCTCTCGAGTAAAGGTACCTGCTTACAAAACGAAGGCGACAAATTTCTCCTCGTTGACGAGTGAGTGCAATTTTTCATATTTTATGAAAGTATTCCCTTCAAAACTAGTGACAATCTATGTTTCGTGGTTTCAAGAGTATTTGTGGTAATATTTGATTGAAGAAATTTGTTTGAGTCGTCAAAGTTTGAATAAAATACTATTGATTCGAGATATCCTTAACTCCCAACTACAACGCATTGTGAATCAGATTCTGGTTTCAACTATGAGTAGTTCTACATGATAACGGATCCTGATTCTCTCCTGATATCTTGTGACAGCTCTTAAAAAATCACTACGTTTGTGCTCGAAATTCTTAGAGTGTCACAGTACACTATGATCGTGGGGAACGAAGTAGTTATGACGATGAATCAATTTGTGTTTCAGGAAATCATGTTACCGATGCGTGGTGATTCACGAAAAACATCCAAACGTCCTCCAGTACAAAGAGAGTGAGTATAATTCCTACCTGTCCTGATTCAAAGGCAAGATTCAACCCTTCGATACCAAATTTTGTAACCATGAATCAAAAATCATCATCACTGACATATAATGTTCCCGAAACACTTGAGACGCGTAAGAGAGGGAGAAAATGAAAAAAAAGTCAATCCCAAACTCGACAATAGCATGCAAATCGGTCACATTGGCCAGTTGCACTATACGGACCAGCTCGTCGAGTTGCCAAAGTCACAACGGTCCGAGTTCTTGGATCCCCCGCATCTTCTTTTCATTCCCTCCTTTTTCATAAGCTTTGAGTCCGATAAGCACACCTAGGAAACGCTCTCAAACCCGAACACAACTATTTCTCTCTGCCAGGTATGGTGTGAAGCTGGATCCTCTAGTACTCGCATAAATTATTTTTTTATCGCGCACCCAGCACATTCTCTTAGTAGAGAAAAAACGCTCAGTTCAGGAATAGAAGGATTCAGTGGCAACGTCACATACTTATGCTTTCAGCCTACTGCCACGGTCGCAACAGCTTGGCGTCGCTGTGCTCGTACATAACCGGCGACGCGCTGCTGTACTCGATGTTTCGGGAGGAGGCGAGTTCGGTGCCCTGTCCCTTCCACGGCCCCATGACCTTCACGTACAACCGGGGCCACGGCAGGTGCTCTAGTCCGCTGAGCAACGTCGACACCTGCACAGACGAGAGCCGACTGCTGTTCAGGTACCAGGCCTGCCCCGACGTGCCAGCCTCCGAGAGCGCACGTAAGATATGCTCTTATCTCAATATCCACCCTTTTCGACCTTGGATGCATCGGATTGAATCGTTCCTACCAACTTATGCCCTCTCGAATATCTTTCTTGACTCTGTGAAGAAAAACCATTTTGGGGCGGGAAAACTCAACTCTACATTTCTGAAAGATTTTCGTCAACAAATTCCGACAGAAATATTCTCTTGAGAGGCCCGAGGCTAGAGCAAAACCATCGCCCTACCGCGAGTATAACAAATAGCCAAGGGGAAAAAATTCAATTTATTAGCCATTTTAGTAAGGACCCTGCCACTTTGCAGAGACCATGCAGTCGACTCGAACTGAAGAGAGCCCTTGACGTTCAGTACCATTTACGCATCGATGAGAGCAATCCAATTTATGGATTGCCCAGTTAAGCGCGGAATATCAAAAGAACAAGTGATTCGGAATCTAACCGTTGAAAGCTCACCACAAACCGATACGATGTGGAGTGAAACGTTTTTAGTGACGAAAGTTGGATGTGAGTGGAAACATTTCAAAAAATGATTCTGATTGAAAAGTATATCAACGAATCACAAAGTGCCCAATATAATCCTCAAAATTGTTATCAGTAGATAAGGCAACCCTGACCTGTGTCAAATCCATGAATATTATGGCTATAATACTCTTCACGTAAAGTTAGGATCCAACTTAATACGTCGGAATCAGAATCATCTTCATTCTAGATTGAATAGATTATAAAAGAATAATAACTAGATCAGTGCGCGATGAAATTTTTCTTGTATCGGAGATTCATGGCCATATTGTACATGGAGATTGAGGAGAAAAAACTGGGAGCAAGTGATGTTGGTAAGATACTAGGTGTCAACTCAGTCCTGTAATTTTTGAAAACTTGGGGTAGAGTCACATTATCCAGAAAAACGGAGTAGCTACAGCGTGTGAAGGAGCCAGGGAGAAGAAAAGTCATTTTCTCGGTGAGATCGAGCAGAGCAGACGTCGAAGACGGAGAGAGCTCATCCGCGCGACAGAAGGAAGTACGGCAGCTCGCGAAAAGGCTCCCGCGGGATCCTCGACAAGTTCGAGATGAGCTCTCGTGGAGAACAGAACGAGATTCGTCCGCGGCTATGCTCTTCCAGTCTCTCCAACTACGTCGCTCTTTGTCGGCGTGACTCCTTTCGCCTCGCTCTTTTCTTCCGACTCCGCTGCGGATCTCTGGGCGTGAGATAATTGTTGCCCGGCCCCGTGGTCTGAGAAAAGCGCAGCCCATTCCAGGATTTTTCGAAGAAACTCTCAATCTTTTCAACCAATCTCTTACCATTACGTTAATTGGACTCGAACCGGAAGTTTTTCGTAACTTCGTCGAGAGAGCGCGAACCACTGGGATTCCCTGATTCTCGCAAAATCTTCAGCCGATTGAGCGATAGGTTTCCATCTGACACCTGGTGATGAATTTACTCTTTGAGTTGGAGCAATCTGGACTCTATCTATAAATAAGATTTTTGCTGCTTGATCAAAAGGGGTGTGATGCTTTTTTACTCCCTTTTAAACAGCTCTGGTAGCTTTTTAGCACACAGTGGAGTCTGATTCCTGAAGTTCTAGGGATATAACACGGGTTACTCTCAGCGAGACTGATAATCAGCATGGTTTCTCTCGTCCAAAATTCAATAGTCCCAAGACCACTGATGAATCATCGGCATTACATTTCCCTGCCTCTTCTGTTCGCAGTGGAGGAGCTGGAGTGTCTGGGCACGTGGAAGGAGGGCAGCAATCGATACCTAGTGGGCCGTTTGCACAGCCAGTCTCACTCTTTGAGCAACGAGGACCGCTACCGCTGCTTCGTGTACGAGCGGGGAGGCTCCGGTGCAGCTATGGGCCTTAACAGGGCCGCGGCAGCTGCCCTGGGAATAGCTACGGCGCCACCCCTCGATCCGGACTTGGCCGTGAGGCCCGAAGGATCGCCCGACGTTTACAGAGTCGCCCAGAGCGGAGACGCCACCTGCAACGGACTCTTCAGCCCACTTGAGGGATCGAGGACGATGACCCTTACCAAAGGTTTGTGGGGATTCTTGTTGCATGTGCGCGAGGAGAATTAGAATGATGAAAGATTTTGTGAAGGGCTTGATAAGGCTCCATTGATAGAACGACATTTATTTTTTGATCAGCTCTGTTTTTCTTCTCGGGTTACTTCGATGGACCTTAGACTCCGAGATTCTCAATTTCTTTGATGATGAACGTTTGCCGAACTCGTGAGAAAGAATGCAGTAACGAAAAAAATCAGATGAAATTCAGATCATAGAAATACGAATCACAGTCAAAAAGTGCTCGCAAATTTATGTCCTTTCGTACATGTGGGAAGCTATTCGCATACTCATGTTTTGCTACACTTTGGACTAGGCTTGTTGGATGCTAATCGAATCGAGGCATTGTATGGATCTTGGATCGTTGCGGAGCGCATCTTATGATCTTGGAGTTATCGGCGTATGAGTGCGCAGTTTGAGATCCATATGGTATCCACATGTTTTTTCACAATCGATTCTTTATCTGTTGAACGAGATTAGATTGACGGATCAAAGATAATCCGAACATGTGCCTCTCACGACCGGACTACTGAATTATATTATCGGTGATTCGAGTCCACATAACCTCCCCCCCCCCCCCCCCCACTCAAATTGAAACATATATGTCGTCCACATATATTTGACTATCAATCCTCAACTCATTGAGTGTAAGTCAGATAGAGGAATCAAATGGTTGTGTTGCCTTCTATAATCCCTGAATCACGAGCAGATGAACGCATCTGCTGATGATTCCAGAATCATGGAATCGAAATGGTTCCATGTGATTGTAATGACATACCGGATGGTACATTGCAGAAAAGAACAGCAAACTATACTCGAGAGATCTCCTCACACTCATTTTGCTGCACAAATTGAGTGGAATGGACTGACTAAATATCAGGCTCTCCAATCTCTTTATGCCGAAATCATTCACTATCTAGATCTCCATACAGTTTCATAGGACTCAAGTTTTATTGCACTCTGATTTCTCCAGCATCGTCCCCGGGAAAGTGTTGGTTTCCGACGTGGCTGACGGGCAAGACGAGCCAGACGTGGCACACGCTCGACCTGACCCGCTCGTATACGTTCCACATGAGCAACGCCTCGCTGCAAACGACAAAGTCCAACGGTAGTGGCAGCTCCGACAGCCCGGACTTTTTGAATTTGCCGGGGCAGGAAGAGCACAGCGTTAAGATACTGTGCAACAGCGTCAAGGTCGCCGATGCCGAACAGAACATCTTCATGATCGTCGCCCATTTCACCGTCGGATGGTGAGTAACTCGTACCACGTGTAATATAGTTCGTCTTGTAGAACGATCGATTCGCCAAGGGCACTAGCAAGAATACCAGTACTATCTTACTTTTGATGTCCGAATTTGAAAATAGAAAGTCTCGACGGGGAAAACATTCCTGTTAGGTAGCTTTCCACCATGTCATCGAAAAATTCATGTTCGGAGTCTGCCAAATGAGCTTGTTTGCTCATGAGCCATATTGTTTCCTGTGATCAGCGCCCTGTAAATGGTACTACCTTCGTTAAAGACTAGGTTGCTGATTCAGGACCGGTAAAGAGGTTGAACAATAAAGTATCTCATGGATCTTCAATTTCAAACACTCGAGATGAATTGTATTCCCAAATCTGGTTGCTGTGAGATGTGATGAGTTACTATTGCTGATTTGTCTCACTATCAGTCCCTTACTGGGCTGCTAGTTCGAGCACTTCAACGAGAGGCGACGAGAGATGACCAAATCAATTCTCAGAAATCGTGTGGGATACGAATAGAATTTCGAAAGCCGCATGAGTCATAATGGTTTGAAAGGAAAAAAGAACATGAGAGATAACCAAAAGATAACTAGAAGATGATTTGATCCCCTTAAGATGACTACGAGATTCATGAAGATGATCTCGACATGGCCTTGAGATAGTCTCAAGATGAATAAATACCTCGAATGACTAAAGATAGTAGATGGCTTTGAGGAAAAATGAGATTTTGCATACGGGCGGGAGCTCATAAGGTGCACTCGTGTACTCAAAATTCAAATAACATGTATTTTTATCGATCAAGTAGGCAGCCCTGATTTTAGTTTGGGTACGTTGACAATTTGGACGATTGATGGGACTATTCGGACGGACAGATATTTGGCTAGCGACTTCGACTCTCATCAGTGGATGAAGTAGTTTTTAAATTTGAAAGGCATCGGAGCTCGAGTTTTATCTGAACAGGCTATCAAAATCCCCAACAAACGAGCCAACTAACACGGCAGCATTGACGAATCTCACTTGTTGTTTGCAGTCAAAGCGGGTACATGTGCATGGCGCTATACAAGAGGGATGGCCACGTGGTAGAGCTGCAGACGGGCAAGCCCGTTTCGAGGCTCGAGGAAGCGTGCAGCCCGCCCCACTACCAGCCCGCCGCCGTGCCCTTCGTCACCCTCGTCAGTGAGTACCAGAATTCCATTTCGACCATATAGCACCATCCGAAGTTGGTCATCTCCAATGCGACGACTTGACGCGTTCGCACAGAATAAGCTGAGCTCGTACAGAGAGCAATATGCACTTTTTGTGAGGTTATGTGACGTTGGCTTCGGGCGACAGGTGCAAAGAGTCGTTCGCTGTCGTTTTGCCGATTACAAGCCGGACGCGTCAAAGTCGCGCCTATGCCTGCATCGTCAAAGCCAGTTGAATATTTTACCCTTTCCATATCAACGCTCTGCTTTTTTTGTCATTTTCTCACTCTCCGCAATAGCCACCAGCGGGAAACTGTGTCACGTACCGTCATTTTGCTCCTCACTCCCGTACCGGCGAGTATCGCACATTATATTATAAATAACGTGGGGTCGCTGAGCCGCTATGTTCTGTGTGTTCGTTGCAATGGTCGTGCAAATAAAGAAGCATATTCGTTCGCCGGTGAACGAAGATAAAAGGTTTCAAAGCGGTTGCTCTCAGCTTTCTGCCAACATAACTTTTTATATCCTGTCGCAATCGAGCCAGTGAAGCTCGCTGTAGAAAAGGTTGAATGCAAAGGACTTCCACTTGGATTCGAATCTATTTTCAGGCTTTCGTTCTCATCGCTGTAAATAGGCTCAAAATAGTCTTTTCTAGTGCAATAGAGAGAGAAATGAGTTTCACACTTTGAATAATTGCTTCAGGCTAGAGGGGACAAAGATAGTTTGAACTATTTTGAATCAACTGATGAGAAATAATTGAGTTCATGAAAGGGGAGATCACTCCGCCCGAGTATAAAATTTTCATCGATTTTCTGTAACCCAGGATCGTATCCTGATCTCTTCTGCGTACAGAGCATCATTACATGCAAAATATCAAAATCTGAATTCTAATAATTATCAATGATCAATCCATCTCTGGCGACAGGTGAACTTTACAAATGTCATCAGAGCTTTACCAATCCAAGAGTATTTTGAGCACAGAGATTGTGAAAAGAGTAGAAAAAATGTTGTCCACTATTTTGCAGAGTCATGCCTATCCTGTAATATGCAGATCAACTCAGTGCCGCGTACAATAAGCGAAGCAAGTACAAAACGATCACTAGAGCCGTAATGAGATTGTAATTTATCCTTATGACTATCTCAAATCAAGGCAAAGGTACTTGTGCTGGTGAATATTCCACCCGACACCACTCTTTCCATAACATTTACATAAATATCTCGAGGGCTCAGCTCCTCCCTTTCGTTCTTGCATAAACATGGACAGCCGGCAGTAATGTAAAATGTACATACTTGAGCTCAGAAGAAGAGCGTATCTTTTCCCTAGCGAGGTCAGCGGCACGGCTGATCTCTTTTCTACTTCTGCGAGTCTCACTTGTATCTTATGCAACTCCTGACCCTCGGCTCGAGGATAATCTGTTATCATCACGCTGACGAAACTTGGATTTGGAAGTAATCTCTCCATCAAGATGTCTCTCAAATTGGTTTTTGCGAGAAGGATCTTCTTTTCAATAAAGACGTCTCAATGGCTCTATCGTGAAATATTTTGGACATCTCAATGATGTGAACCCGGCTCGACTCGCACCCATCAATTACAAATCTCGGAAAATACTTTGCAGATTTCATAGGCCATGGAATCCATGTACATAGTAGAGCCAATACAATGAATATCAAATAGTTATATGATCGTGCAAGCTAAAGATTATCTCTCAGGATTTTTGCGAGACGAAATGAACTGTTATGTAAAAATTACGTGAATATCCAGACTGCAAATACCGACGATATTTAGAGCCGAAAAGTTTCAAGCCCTCGTAATTAGGTGTATCGTATCTCAACTAAGAAAGCCTAGGGAGTAGACGCCAAGTCCATAAAGGAGGGGCGAGTCGGCGCAGTAATATAAACTGGGGAGAATTTTTAATAATTCCACGAGCAACCTGTGAGCGGCGGGAGAAAGCAAAGCTGCGGTAGAACGGCGTCAAAAGATGCAGGAAGTGCGAAGGCTTTTCAATTAAGCTATTTTTGCACTTCGCATAATTTCCCCCGTTTCCTTTTCTTCGTTTTATCTCACTCCGGAGCTTTGCTTGTACTAGCCGTCAGGAAAATTGGGGAGAAAAAGGAGGGAAAAGAGAGATGCAGAAAGAGCAATGTAAAATGGGAGGGGAAAAGGAAGAGGGAGCAAAAGTTTGCCCGGCCACAACTCGCACAGACTCATTTTTCATCCGAGTTTCAGAACGGAAAACAAGCATACGCAGCAGCGGGAGTTTGAATTTCTGCGTTGAAGGTACCTAGGGTTGCACGAACGTTATCGGAGACGAGGACCTTGAAGGTTTGAGGGAGTAGAGAGGCGTCCAAAGTAAAATTCCAAGTGAAGTCAACCCTGCGTCCTCCTCAAGGACCATTCGAATTGCATGGAAAAGCCCACTACTAAAATAGAGAGAAAAAAAGAGAGAGACAACCGGGATTGAGAGACGGAGTACTAACATTTTTTTTCCTCTTCACGCTTGAATCAACATCGACACATACGATTGGTTCGAAAGTTTGTCTCAGCCGAGCGGGCGACAGATATTATTCCTTTCTGGTCTTATTAATTTCTCAGGCCAGCTGTGACCGTGAGTTGGGTGAACTTTCAGCTCTTTATCATTCTTTGCCGGGTGCGAATGAGTTTCTTCGATTCTTCACGCGAGAAACTGTGAACATTTCGTTTTAAATTGACCAACTTCTTACATTGAACTTTTGTAATTTCATGACTGAGTTTGAGTCAGATGGAGTGACATCTTCTTCCAAGAACGCTCATTGAATCCTTTTTTAAATTGATGGCACAGTTTTGGATGATAAGAAGGAAATTGACCGATACCCATTAGGTCTATCTTAGGTCATCGTGAATTCATTTCTCGATCAATTTCATGATTCGATACATCTCATCTTGGTTTCTCCTGAGATATCTGTAAAGGGACTGAAGATAACAACCCAAAATTTAAAATCATTGTCAAGAGAACTAGAAAAAATCACATAGATGACAATAAGAGCTTGCAAGCTCACTTGGATAAATTTCAATCGATAGATTTCTTCCCGCGCTTCCTCTTTCTCTAATTCTTGTTCATGGTGACGAGCAAGTCACCTCCTCAATCTTGCATAAGGACATTCATGAGGGCGATTCCTGTCCAGGGTCAAATGAGTCCATTCTTGACTCATGGTTCTAATGAGCTTTTTTGCCATCGAATCTTTCTAACGAATCCGACCTTGGATCTACATCAACTCGTAAGTCACCAAGTCAATTTATCAAGATTTGAGAGGAGCTCATTCGATTTTAATATATCTTAGACAATTTATTCCCCACTCTTTCGTGGCAATAGAATCGAGAACAATATCCGCTGATAACGATCGGTGTGTCAGCCTGACTCTTAGAAGATGAGCTTCAATTTCTGTTGTGTGAATCAGCTTACTGCAAGTGAGCTAGGCTAGAGGGGAAAACCGCAAGTCAGCAAAGCAATGGCGACATTCTGTTGGCAAGGTCTCAACTTGTCAATTATACCTCTATGCCTGAGCGAAGCTTTCCCAAGCGAGTCACGCCAAACCAGACCTTTCAAATCACCCCACAAATCTTCCCTCATCCAATCGAGGTCTGGTCTCCATTGTAGCGAGATCGTTGAGTAGGAATCCGAAGTAATCGAGCTTGCTACTAAAGTCTCGGAAGATAGGTAACCTCACTAAAAATGATAAAACAATCTTCCACAGACCGATTAACTTCCAACAATCTTTCGATCGCCTCACTCGAGGATCACGCACGAATAGCTGCGAGATCAGCCTCGTTAGGTAATAGCCAATATAATCCTCATGATCCGCATCTCGATCATGATTATTCGGAAGGGCTTCGGTGGTCGCCTCACAACAATGTCTACGCATGCAAGCGAGACAAGGATTGATGGCTGGCATAGAGCCGAGCAGGAGCTTTGCCTCGCATCGTAACGTCGATGACCCGGATTTTCGAACGGAGGACAGGTTGATGCGAGCGCACGCGCGCACGTGGATGGACGGGTGTGGAGAGGAGATGAAAAGCCACGACAGTGACTGCCGGAACTCGTGATTGACTCCGACTAATTTGCCGCCGGCGCGCCGCGTATACTCGCTGTGTATCATTCACGAGCTGCCGTCGACGTCGCGCTGCGCCATCGATTTTGCCTGGGAACAGTGGCGAGAGCTCGTTGTAATGAAACAGCCGCGTCAAGTACAAATGAGAAACCGAATCAGTATTTGTTTCGATGGGCTCTCTGTTCATCTGCTGTTCTAAAATCACGATTTGCGAGAGTTGATATCAATTTCGAGCGAGATTTTTACCAAGAGCCTAAGAATCAGTGTGATAGATTAATCTTTGCAGAGGTTCATGTTTGAGAGATAGAAATTAGATGAGCATACTTTTGATGAGAATGAGGTGGATTCAGTTTCAAAGAAGATGCCAGATTCTTGAGATTTGATGAGAGTGTTCTCATGAGACTTCATCAGAGCACTGTGGTGTTCTTTGCTAAATACAATAATTTGTTCGTTAGAGAAGGAGCTCTGGGTGAATTATCACATTTGATAGTAGATCTTTGTTTTATTTATCAAAAATTTTCAAAATTGTGAAAGCGTACCGATGTGCTCCCTTCAGCTCTTTACATATCAAGTTAATGGGAGATTACAAGATTCGGAAACGATTAGGTTTCCTGATTGAATGATCAGTGGTTCTTTTTTCGAATCATGATGTTCACTCACTACCCAACAAAAGGTACTGTAAACTGGGGTGGCTTCGGACACTTGTTTTGGCTCTCACATTTGACTGGTTCATCCCACAGCATCTTGCAATACCGCATTCGGCATCTCTATCTTCAGAATGAGGCCGATGCAAGATACTCTAGAGATTCCAAGATTTTCTACTCTTACTACGATGAATCAGTCAGAAGTGAGAGCCAATATAACAAGTATTCTAATTTCCGGTACATATCTTCTGATTGAACACGTTTGGTACATATACTTGGACGCACCATTGGAATGGTTCCTATAAGGCAAGGGAAAAAACAACAGAGATCATCCAATCCATTGCGATGGCAATTTCGCAAGCTCGAGCAGAACAGCCCAAGCTCATCAAATCTAGCTCAAATCTGATATGGGATCTAGTCGAGCTAAGGATCAAACTGCGAATATTCACAACGATGAATACTTATGAAAGCAGCAGACGAGCATTGGCTTGGTCGCCTGTTCTCGGCGGAAGAATGAGCAGCTTGTGCAGTGCATTCGATACTGCTGCGTGACTCAAACGAACCCTCACCCCCTATTCCCGCAAAGTATTTTCAAACAAGGGCTTCACAAAAGCCGAACTTGCGATTACCAAACTGGAACCTAATGGCACTGCACGGTCACACAAGCTACCGGAAGCCGAGTTTTTTTTTAAAAGCGTATGACGAAAAGGTTCGTAATGATCAAGATATAGAATCAGTATTACGTAATGGACTTTGAGATGGGTAGGAAGAAACACGCAGCTGACCAGGAAAACACGATTTTTCAACCTTCGGTGCTGCAGAGATATTATCAAAGGAAAGGACAAGTCCTGAAAAATAGTCGATTGCCGATTTCGCGAGGATCTACACTCACCATGGTCAGTGGGCTGACCGCCAAGGATCCCTCGAAGCGAAAATCTCTCAATAAATCGCGGTGTCACTTATCCGGTCACCAATCGACAGGCGGTCCAATTGCCATGAGGTTCGCAAGCCATGGCTCAGCGACAGAAAATCGCGAGAGAAAGATGCTCGCGAGAGAAGAGAAAGAGGCTATCCACATTGCCACTTTTCTCCTTGACTTATCACGTCTTCGTTGAGAATTCTCCCCTCGTTCGAAGACTCCAAGACTTGCCCAACCCTCTTCTGAATCTGGCCTGAGACCATCATTCCTTACTCCATCAATGCTTTGATTTGAGAACATTCAAACTTGCCAATTCAAATTCTATCGAGGAATGCAACGTGAACGTATAAAAAATCTACCCATTCGTTACTAGACATTCAAAATTCAATCTGGTCGCGACACAAGAGTATCCTGACACGAAATGTATTCAATCAATTAGAGTATTTCAACTCGGAACGAATGGAAGTGGAGCGACTTTGCGGATCCATCACTGCTTGCCAGCGCAACAGAAACTTGCGGAGCGAGTTCGCAAAGTGCGGCGCAATAATAATCAGAGCGGCATTTCATCAGGGAATGGAAAGCAGCAGCCTCGATTCGTGCCTCTCTACCCTGGCCCAGCATCCGTCTCGCTCGTTTTTGAAATTCCTACTTCTGCGCGATTCTCCCGTTGCCGCTAGCCACGTCAAGCGATGGAGCCACTGGAGGCAGCAGTCGCTAACCTCGAGGCAACGTTTTCCGCAGAAATTTGCAAACAAATTGCCAATTCCCGCCCACGCCGAGCTGTACATTCGCAAAGCTCCCGCAGTCTATGCAGAGCGCCACGCAAACGCAGTGGATGTATGGCGCAACGAAAGTGAGATGCAGGAGAGACGGAGAAACGAGGAGGAGGAGATGGAGAGGAATCGAGGGAGACTGCAGTTTGTGTAGTGTGGGAGGCGGCAGAGGTCTTTTCGATTTACCTACCGCGGCAATCGGCTTTTTGCCGCAGATGAGCTCATGGGAAAATCGAATGCAAGTGGAATGTTCAAACTTCCCGCCAATACTAGCGCTTTCTGCGAGAATGCTTGCGCTATGATGCAGAAACTTTAGTCATCAATGGCTGCGTGGTTGTCTTTCTAATGACATCACAACTATGACAAGATGGGAACGTAGTAGATGAGTAGATTCCATTTGATAATTTAGTGTAAATCTTCATTAATATTTATTCATGATGATCTGATTATAAACTGGCTGCGAGGAAATTCAATGGCGTTAATCAGATTGTAGCATTCGAAGATTCTTATAGAGGGCGCCAAAGGGTATGGAAGATGCTCAGATAATACCTTGATTCGGAATCCAACTGGAGGACATTGATCAGGTTTAAGGAACCGTATACAATTTTCCAACAGAACTCTCAATATGAGTTTCAGTCACACCAAGCTATGACTGATCTAGGCTAATTCAGTCTTTGAAATTGAGACCACATTCTGGGTTAGCTTGTGGGAATTCAGAGGAAGACGGAGGGATGATTCGAGCATCTATCGATCACTAAATTCTCAACCACGATGCACATGTTGAAATTGGTATAATGCTCCTTGCAAGAAAAGCATCACCAATAACTCAAGAGTAACTCAGGAATGAATAAGAAAACGTGGCTCTTTAGAGTCTTGCATTTCGATAAATACCTCAGCACTGTATTCGCAGTCCACGAAGCATCCCTTCGCAGAGATATTTCGAGCAAAAGAAAGCGACACGTTTATTTGCTGACGCAGGCAGGGCGCATGCATCGCAATTCCCACCGCATCGTGTGTTGCGATTTGAAATGGAGTCTGCTTATCTCGCAGTTTTGCGTTTACCAGCCGCTGACTCCGGCGAGGATTCATCTGCGAAAAAAGAGACCGCGATCTCGATGCTCTTTGCATATACTCCAGCGCATCCACACAATTCCCGATCCCTATCTCCACTTGGGACAGCCCGCCAAGTTTATTCTCCTGCCTCTGGAGTCTCTGCTACACCATTCCGCTCACTCTGCGTCTCCCCGTCGCAGAGCAAATTCTTTCTCCGTATAAGAAGCGCTCGAGTGGTATCGATACACCCCGCACACTCGTTCCCCATCCGATTTGAATGTATTCGTATGATGCATGCACGATTCGATACGATCTGACGAGGTTTGCTGGCTCTCGTTGCTATGATTCTTCGTCGTTGCTCCTCTTGAGTGGTGAGATTGCCACTGCCACTCGTCGATCGTAACATGAGATTTTTTCATAGGCTGCAGTTGACTACTTTATGCGATCGTTCAACAAGATCTATTAATTGATGCTGAATGGCTTGGAAGAAATTCTGTGATCAAGCTTGTATAAGTGCCCTCGTGAATTATACCCTGTGTACACGCACTTGTGCACAAACTAGAGGACGTCTTCCAACTCCAATACCTTCTGCTGATGGAGAAAAGATACTTTTTACATTGTCCTTTGTGTTCCAAATTGAAGGTATCCTCGCTATTCGGAGATCAGAACTTCATCAATAGTTGTTGTTCAATCTTGATAATGACCACGCTCGAACGATCTTTCTACTGGTAGATTTGCTAGTGAAGTACCTTCGGCTGATTCAAAGAACAATTCGGACTCATACGACCTTACTAGAGAGATAATATTTGAAAGATCGAGTGAACCAACATCATGTAAAAAGGGAAGATGAGTGTAGGATCTGAACAGTCTGGCAAGTAGGTCACAGTCGAGGGACCAAAAGTGAACAAGAAGATCCTGACTTCACACTTGAGTATTAGAGTAGAGGCGAGAATGAAAAAGGAGAATGTGAAAATGACTAGGAGATACTATGCATCAAAGAGACTCCTCTCTTCACTGCTCACAATCATTCTTGGAGATTTGAAAGGACCTGCCCTGGAGTTTTTACATACAGTTCTGCAAAATCGAAACCTCAAATTATTGAAGATGACGTTTAGGAGTGAACGAGTCCTGAGTTAACTGTGATACATCACTTGACATTAGTTGCTTAAAGATATGCATTTTCAGTCTCAGTTTTTAGAATTCTTTGATGGTTTTTCACCCTTGATACCTTCGTCCACATCATGAAATTGGGTATATTGTCTCATAGAAAAAGAAAAAATGACGAATACCCAAATTATTTTGATGAATTTATGAACTTGTAGGCATTGGAAATTATTGGTTATGGAATGTGTTTCGAGGGTTGTAACATTGATGCCCTGTCCAGGAAGAGTGGGATCCATTCTCTTGGCACTTGGAGAACTGCGCAACCTGAATAACAATAAAATTCCTTAGAAGAAACTTTTGCGAGTCGTCTTCTTTGCTCGGCAGCAAGCGAGCATCTCGGCTCTCTTCGAGTCATGCTTTCATTTCGACTATCTGCGCTAAATTAACTCCCAATGAATGTGGCCG
>JAPYYZ010001815.1:0-14737 GCA_030522705.1 Eretmocerus eremicus | reverse complement strand
AAACCCTCTGGGATACCTTCATTTCTCACCAAAACAAGATGATTCCCAGAGTTTGGGCCAAATCCGTGATCCGCAAGGTTGATACTCCCCTTGTCAGTTTAAAAGCCCATTCAATCAAGATCGAATTCTGCGAAAGCAGTTTCATGCTTGATTGTAAACACGAGTAGGATGATGGCATTAAACAAGGATTTCGCTGAAAATGGCCCATATTCAGTTTCAGGAACTGACTTCGGGATATGAGGGTACAAACGGTTCGTCAACGATTCAAGCGTTCTGGGAAATCCTGCAATATCGGAGGGCAACGCTATATCCTGGTGAAGGCGACCGTATTATCGGGTTACTTCTAGAAATCGAGCATTATCAGCGCAAAATTGGCGAAGTTGAGGATCTCAAAAACTCGGCCGAATCCGTGATGAGAATCGTCGACAAGATCCTTGGCAGCGATTACTCGATAATGAATCAGCAGGTGATTACAAAGCAGCCTTATCAGTCATCTAATCGAATGAGTTCCTATTTGACTCGAGTATCAAATTCAACAATAATCTCAATGTCTGCAAAGAAAACTATCTGAACATTCACAATCCTTTGATACAAAAAAATCACAATCCCGATGAATGGAATGTCATTACTCCTCCAAATTTTTTCAGAATCTAGTGTTGCTGACCCAAATGACTGCTCGCAACCTCGAGTACTGGAGTCAAGATCGCGATGAAGATCACAAACATCTATCCCTACCTCAAATGGTCGCTGACGTTTTACCCATGAAAGTATACCACAGCCCTATTGTTATGTACAGTTTAAGAATACCCCGAGACAATCACAAGTTAGTTATTCCTGTCACTTACCCTACCCTTATATGGAACCAAATGCACAATTGGTCACGAACGGAAAAACCAATAATAATGACTCATTATAAATCCAATACATTTTATGGAACATGTTACATCGACTAATGGTACATTCCGGTTTCATATAAGAAGTATCCAACATCCATCGAGTATAAAAATATCCGCTCAAATTTCGTCCTTGTATTTTTAAAGGGAATATCCTGACTGGTACAACGAACGAGTGACGATACGACTGTACCACGATGAACCGATAACTCCGAACAAGAATATTTCTGGCATCGTCGTTGTTTATAAGAATCTCGCACAGTTTTTTCCCGACACCTACTTTACTGAACTCGAGTAAGTGATTCCAGGGCTACGTAGATCTCAGCCTCCTTGACTCCATCGACACTAGATTCCTGCCTAAACCGTTTGTCATGATCTAATAATGATTCGAAGAATCTCGGTTTGGAAGAATCTCTGACCAATTAGACTTGAACGCCCAAATATTACAGAGATAATAAGACTCCCGAGAAATCGGCTCTTTATAATTTCTGCTACAACGTGATAACTGTTGAATCTTGCATTTCATTTCACGCGCGCCATTTGAGGAGCAAACAGAAAGACGTATCCTATCCGGTGCTCTTGTATTCCATCCTCTATAAACAACTTTGACAATCCTTCACCAACTCTTCGTTTTTTCCCTGCGCGTTAATCCAACGCTCACAAATTGAGGAACTTACCGATGACGCAAATGCTCATGTACACCACAGCTTCTCGTATACTCCTCGATCAAATTTTCTTCACACCAAACGATATTCATTAACTCTAGGGACGGCAGTGATTTAGAATACAGGCTCAGCTCTCAAGTGGTGAGCGTGTCAACGGGTCATCGGGTCGGCTCTTACTCGTCGTCTTCCTCCGAGCATACCAGCTCACGTTTCAGTATCGAACTCGAGCTTGGAGGCGGCTCGGGCTCGGTGAAAAATGAATCGGGCGCTTGGAATGCCTCCTGTGGCATCCTAGGCTCGGACGGCTCTTGGCGCCTCGATGGATGCAGCTTATCGAATGCCAAAGCAGAGCAGTCTGGCGGGGGCGGCGGCTTGGCCAATAACATCGTTCCTCTGCATTGCTTGTGCTCGAGCACCGGCACATTTGCCGCCTTTGTCACTGCGCGTGCCGAAACCGTGAGATATCGTCCTCCGTGTGTTTGTCCTCTCTTCATGACGGTGGCTTCCACAGTTTGTCAACTGATCTTGCTGGAGGAATTTGATTTTGCAGAGATCAAAGCATGGAAAAATCGTGTTGATCTATCTGAAATTGCTGAACATGTTGCAGTAAAAGGCATTCTGAGATCTACTAGAAAATCTGTAGGATGAACGTAGATGGTCGAGCTTGGTTTTTTGTGGAAGCCATTGTCAATGCTTCTTTTGAGTGTTGTTGATGACAATCTATTTGATTTTCAGGTGCTTCTGGTTAAACATCCCCAAATTAATTACGCAGTTATACTGGGATGCAGTATTTGTTTGCTCTGCTCACTGGTCTCTCTATTTGTGCTCTTTGCCCTTTGGTGGAGGAATAGAACGTGGTTGAATTTCCTGGATGTTCAATGCTGCATTGCAGTTGCAGCAGCTATGGCAACATGCATCCATGCTGTGAATGAAGAAGTTCCAGAGGTACTTATTGCACATCAGCTGGACTGTTCTTCAAACATCTTTTGCAACTAGCCACTCATCACATGCTAAAAATGACATTGGAAGATACACGAATCAAATCGCAGAATGCTCATTGCAGACTCTCCATGATGAATACTACATGTTCATAATGATGGTTTCAGGACAATATGCCAATCGTGGCAATTTGTTTGGAGGCTTTCTTTCTCGTCGGCACATCCTCTCCCATTTCACAAGCGCTCATCATTTACGCTGAGCTGTCACATATCCATCCCAGTCAACAATTCAACCCGACCGTCGTAGCCGTTATTACTGGTGAGGATCTAGAGTAGCTCTAGATTTCTGAAAACGACCGAAATCCCGTGCACCCATTTCAGCAGCTTTGAGAATGTATTTGTGAAATAGTATTCTTTCGATTGCAGGGGTTCCAATCTTAGCTATGCTTACGACTGAACTAACTCGAAAAACTATTGGATGGAAACAGAAATCGTGGTGGCTAGTATTCGATACCAGGGTATTCTACATATTTGTGATATGTTCGATAACGTTGTTACTAACGTTTTTTCTACTGTACATAGCTGTAATTCATAGGACTAAGCCTCTATTGTACAAAGTCACGAAGAAAGGTATCATTCAGTCTAGGTAAGTCACCTTTGAATTGGAGTATTTGTTTGAATTTTTTTAACCTTACTCTCCAATGGCTTGATTCGCTTGACTACATACTAGTGAATCTGAACCGATTACGTAAACATGGATAGCGAATTTGCATACATGCGTTAGCTACATTGTCACAACCTTATGAAGATCATCTTGGTTGATTTCAGGATAAGGATGTTACATCGATCGGTGTTCATCATCTTTGGTATCACGGCGGTTGAGGTATCTTCAATCCTTTACGTGAATAGGCCATCAGTTGTGTGTCACTACGTTTTTGCAATACTGGCGACTATTCTCGTAAGTGATCACCAATACTTTCATCTTCATCATCTCATCTAAACTTTTTATTCGTCACTGCTGATCAGATCAAAGATGAACAAACTAATACGAGTATAAAACAATTATTCAGATGATATTCATTCAAAATAACGCTAATTGATAAGATGATCGATGAAGTTATTCATGGAATAACTGTTCCCCAGATAAACGTGGAAAACTCACGTACTAAAATGACGTCATTATGGGTACTCTGTTTGAAAAAGTTCACATAATGCCACATCAGGATGTGGCATCATTACTTTTGTCTCAAAACACAACATGGACTTGACATAAAAACCGAATGGTGTTTGTGATATTGATATATTATGCGCTCATGTGCTGTGGAGTCCCCATGAAGTGCTTCCATATAGTGGTCCCATGTGATGTGATGATGTGATGTTGGTCACTGTCAAGCCATGTTTTATGTAGCGTATACTCATATATATTTTAGCGTGATGGCTTCATATGATGTATGTAGATCCATGCGATGTTTTCATTCAAAGTTCTCGTGTCATTTGTAGAAGTCATGTGATCCTGAGATGGTATGTGCTGACCTTTTGTGATGTTGACATGCTGCTTGATCATATGGTTATGATATGTAATATCATGTGGTGTCCGAACTCCATGGCTTTGTCGTGTTTGGTTGTGATGGGATGTTCCTACACAATAATCGTACGTAATGTCACGATGGTGTGTGGATCATGTGTTGTGATAACATCGTGTACATGTGATGTCATGCGATGTCAACAAATGATGTCATGCGGTGTTCCTGTTCCATGCCTCTGTGATCTCAAGTTTCCAAGGAATGTCCCTACGCGATATCTGAATGTCATGTCGTGATGAGGTATCGATAATTTATCGAGACGTCGATGAGATGTTATGACAGCATCATGTAATGTGCTCACGTCATGTCATATTTTCGGAAATAGTCTCCCCACACAATGTGTCGCGTGTGATGTGATCATGCGATGTAATATCATCATATAATGTGCACATTACGAACTACGTATTTTTGTGATATTTTCACATTATATGATAACATCAAACCGCATGATCAACATGACACGATCACATCACGTAGAAACACTGTGTGAAGAGGCCATTTTCGAGAACATGTCATGATGTAAGCTGTCACATGTCATAATCAGATAGTTAGCATGTCAACGTTACAAAAAGTCGACACATCATGTCTCAGCATCACATGAGTGCTGCACGTGGCATGAAAGTTTGACACGTAAACACCGCACAAAGGGACGTCGTTCGGAATCAGAAAATTATACGATGACATCTCAACATATTATCAACATGACATGATCATTATCACGTGAAACGTTGTGTAGGAAGAACATTCCCAGGAATATGACATATTATAAGCACAATACATGATGACATCACAACACATGATCGACATCACATCACATCATGACACGACGTACGATTATTGTGTAGAGACATCCCATCGCACCCTGACACGACAAAGGCATGGAACATGGATACCACATGGCATGACATGCTGCCTGATCATAACCATATGATCAAGCAGCATGTCAACATCGCAAAAAGTCGACACATCACGTCTCAGCATCACATGTGGGTATCACCCTACAACATCTCATTGATACGCTACATATAAACATAGCATAAAATGACCAACATCACGTCATCACATCACACGGGGCCATTATCTGGAAGCATTTCATGGGAACTACAGATTACATGATATATATATCAACATTACAAACCACATTAGGGTTTCATGTCAAGCCCATGTTCTGTTTTGGAACAAAAGACATGGCGCCACTCCATGATGTGGCATCAAGTGACCTTTTTCAACATAATAGAGCGATAGTTTCGAGATGGATAGTACGAAGATGAATGCAAATATTCCCTGGACCAATCGTTGCTCGATATTTTTAACTTCTGTCGATGTTTCGCAAAACTATGTATTGGCCTGTGCAGATGTATACGATAGAAACTTTATTTTTCATTGCCTCAAACAAGCTATAACACCCATGTCATTACTAATTTTATTCAAAGAATTTTTACATCATAACTCACGTCACTCAGGACTTGCCCTCGTTTGCTTGTTGGATTTCTCAGGCTGGTCGGTGTGTTTTACCGGCGTGCTGTGTCTGTTCGGTCTATCTATTGCGTGTAGCGTATGAGTATGAGTATGAAGCGTATGAATTCTCTCCTACAAAAAATCAGATAGGCTATAAACTATAAATAAGTTGTTTTCGATTCCAAAGGCTGTGGAGGCAATCACAATACTCGTGATAGCAGTTGCAAACAATCGTTCCATAGGATTGAATCGTTTCCTCGTGGGCGTGAATTGATGCATGTTCCCCTTTCCTGATCGCGCGTTTAGCAGAATTTCAAATATTCTGCCTCGTAAGCTCCACAGTAGCTAAATCATAGTGGAATACAGCGTCTTGATTCGATTCAGAATAATGGTTGGCATTGTTCCACTTTCATTAACTTCAAAAACCCTCCGCCACATTCCAAGGTGATCGAGTTTGATTCCTCACGTTCCAGGGGTTAATAATCTTCTCAGCTTACGTCATGCGAGGGGATACTCTAAGTATCTTGCCAATCTTTGGCAAACGAAGGCATCAAACGAAATCTGACGAAAACAGTATTTCGGAGCAGACTAAAGGTATGCGTACAATCACATTAGCTTATCTCAGCCAAAGCTGCTCTTCCTCTAATCCATTGATGTATCCAACCAACCTTAAAGAGTCAGATCATGGAATAGATGATGAATTATGAGACCAAGTATAAGAGAGGTAGATTAATCAAATAGAGACGGTATGAAAATATCAGATAAGGAGTACCAAAATTCCCACTCAATTCTTCTGGAAACCATCAAATCTTTAGAAACCATGGTTACAAAGTCTATTGCGAGAGTAAGAGAGTCTTCTGAATCATTCATGGATCGGCTGATAGAAAGATACAGAAGCCTATTGTATCATTTTGTATAATGATACCGAAGTGCAAAATTTTGAGAATCGAAGAGAATGTAGAAAAATTCATGATTGCAAGCCTGAAACGGGACTTTTTTGATGGATACTCATGCCTTTCTCCATAATTCCTCACTGAACCGAACGATGTCAATCCCCTACTCGAACCAAAAATTGTGTCAAGTAATCTCTCAAATTCAGATTGCACTTGAATGTCATTGTTTCGAAAGTCAGAAAGAGATCAGGTCAAACAGAGGAAACTCTTATCATATAGACAATCTATTCCTCACAAGAATCTCGTCACAAAACATCCCCAAAACTCGAAACCACGTCGTGTTCAAATCCACAGTACCAAGCAAGGGCACGACAACGATAGATCAGGAGCGAGAGCTATCGACGTCGTCGGGAGGAGTAACGCAGCTACCCTTGAGTTTGCTCGTGACCGCTGCGACGACGACGTCGGCATACGAGCCAAGAGGAGTTGCAGTCGGCATCGAGGAACGCGACTACGTGATCGAGGCTGCGGCGAGGGCGTACCAAAGAGTGCTTCCTGGTGGAATTTGCACAGCGGCAACAACTACGACCCCTCACATACAAATTCACCACGTGGATGAGGTGTCCCAGCTCCAGATTCAGCAGCAGCAGCAGCAGCAGTTTCGACAGGTTCAGCTGAGTGCAGTTGGTTCGGAGCCGGTGCAGCACTTGCACGGTGGCCAGAGGCAGACGCCGCTACACGACCACGTTTGCACCAAGCTCAAGTCTTGCCTGATGGTGGTGAGTTTTTCTTGTTTTTGATCAAGATTTATTGTAGCTTCTGATTTTTATTCAAATTCGTCACGGCTAGTTATGGTCGTGCACGTAGATATGGGTGATCGAATTTCCCAATATTAGCCCATCATATCATCGCAATTCAGTTTATGAAGCCATCGTGCACTAGGCCATGTAGGCCATGGCCTAGTGGATAAGGTCTTGGCCTTCAACGCAGAAGGTCCAGGGTTCAAATCCTGGCTGAGACCACTGTGAATTCCCATAAGTACCTTTTCGATGGCTTCGGTGGTGCGGAATCCACCTAAAACTGTAGGTCCCGCGGAATAACCTCGAAAAGACGTTGAGAATGCATACAAAAAAGTCTAGTCAGTTTATCACCTGTTTAGGGACTTTGATAAAAAATCAAGCGAATTATCGGGAGAACGACTTTTGAATAAAATTTCTGGCAGCTTTTGATCTGACACCGCAACTTGTAAACTGACGCGTGCGTTGCCAAGATATTCTTAGTTTTCTCGACTACTCTTCCTATCTGGATAATAAGTAGAGAAGATGAATGTGAATTAGACAATACGGGACATTGGTCAACTCGACTTTTGATTCAAAATACTTGAATATTCGAGAGAATTATGAATGATTTTCACGAAATGGTCTCAAAGTCCACGGCTTTTGAAGAGAATACCATGGAATCCATGCTCAAGTCTCTCGTAAGTGCTGATTTAAAAATATTAATCAGACCTTCTTGATCGATAGAAGTTATCATTTACATTGTACATTATTCACATTATTGGCCATTATTTACATTGTACCAATTCAACTCTCGCACTGTTTGGAACAGGAAGCTTCATAAACTCCGTTCTCGGCCACGTACGCAGTTTCTTTCTCATCACATTCTCTGTCAGGTTGTATATTTTAAGCCTTCCCCCAAGCCCTACATCTTACAAAACACGTACCCGGAAGAAGTTGGAGCTACACGAAGCGCACGTCTTGCGCCGTCTATCTTAATATACTCCAACGCATATTGCCGCAGCAGATGGTCGAGCCACTCGCAGCCCAACCTCTTGACTCGTACGTTTTTCTGAATTTTGAGCCTGCAATATCCTTCTCGAGACCAGATTAATATCCTCTTTCGTTGCAAGTATAACATCCCTGATTTACTGCCTCGCGTTCAGAAGGCTATTTCTTGGTTGAACGAGGTATTCAAGTTCATACATCATCGTCACTCTTCCGGTTAGTGAAACTGTCGAATGATTGGCCGGTGTAAAGTTTGCCGATCTAGAAATTTCAAGAGGAAGCTTGCAAACTTTGGCTTACAGGTAATGCAGGCTTTTCCCCTCGAGACAAGATGCATTCTCTCTCAGCCCCGAGTATCGCAAAACTTTTACCCAACACAGCTAGTCGTATCTGTGTTGCGTTGGAAACTTGTAACATGCTTCATTTTTATGAACTCTTAGAGGCTTATCACGCATCGTCTTTTAGAGTTTATAACATTGTTTGGAAGTATTTTCGTGCGATTATAATTCATTCGCAGCCTACCTCTTGCAGTTATCTTGACGCATATTATGAAGAGTGTTACAATATTTTCATATAGCTTAGCTTCTTGAAATAACGTTCATAACTGAAACAAATGCGTCGGAAGATACAATTTGTAGTTGGCAAACATGCAAGATTACGTGGTATCCCTGCATGTTCCGAAAGCAATATGAGATCGTTACCAATGTTAGATTTCTCTCTCAAAAAAAACTATACGGAGGCCACTCCCAGCTGAAATTCCACATCAACTTGTCATCATTTGAACTATTGCAGAACTAGGAATGATGATACTTTATCATGATCTAAGCTTACAAGCCTCATGCAATACTTGACCTAAACAAATTTTCAAAATTAGAAGTTCCTTAATATTTGTATATTTTTTCCAAATTTTCTGTTCAGATTGCCGCACGTGCCTTAATCTTCAATTCCTGTAATGACTTTTGAGATCAAATTCATTGGTTATTTCACTGTTGAGATGAAGGAAGTTGATGTTCGTACCATACCACTCAAACACTCAAATAGAAATTTGGTGCTTTAGATGTTGCTTCACAACTTCCGAGTTCAATATTGAAAATGAAATAGAGCCTTCAACGACTGTCTCACGAGCTTATGCATTTTCCCACTGAATGTAGAATAAGAGCGACCAAATTCGTATTTGTAATTAAATTAAACTCAGATGTTCCAAATATAAGAGGGAACTCATCCATCATCAAATCCTTTTTTTATCAAACCTCAAAACACGGAATCCCCTTGATTTTTCATTCGAGAGGTATCTGATACATCTATACCATGGAATTCTTGGCGATTCTTTATCTTTCGGGATCTACTATTCTCCATTCATACTTTACATCCAATTCAAAGAGATTCAAGAAAGGTTTGACCTAAATTGCCCATAATGGCAATCAACTCGCTATTGGCCATGCATCACCGAATTCAAAATTATCTTACTCATCATACGAATCAAGACTACGTAAGTGGGCAAAAGAAACTCAGCATCCAAAGGATAAGCATCTTTTTTTTTTATTTACGCATTCTCAACCTCTTTTGGAGGTTATTTTGCGGGGCCTACAGTTTTAGGTGGGTTTTGAACCACCGAAACCACCGAAAAGGCACTCATGAAAATTCACATTGGTGCCCGCCGGGAATCGAACCCTGGACCTTTTGCGTTGAAGGACAGGACCTTATCCACTAGGCCGCGGTGGCTTCTACTGGATAAGCATCTTGAGAATCTTACCCACTTTCCTATACATTCACGGAGAACAAACCCGAGAGCTCTCTGTGTCACTCCTATATCATCCGCCTGTACCAAAACTGGCGCACGCATCCAACAACCATCAATCTATTCGAAAACATCTCCCATCGAGTACCCTCTATTTGCTTCCTCCAGCAAAAATCTCCCGCGATTCAAGAGACGTTGGCCACCCACCAGCGTGCCCCAGTAAGCATGGCCAAGTCAACAATGACCATGTGCGAGCCAGCAGCTCTACCGCACCACCAAGAAGTGCTCACCAACAGCAATACTCTGATGCCAGACGTCACCCTAGCTCCCAGTGCGACAACTACCGACACGACAATCGGCCCTCCACTAACCGCTCAACTACCGATCAACTGCAAAACGTCGGCCCAACACCAGTCAACTATCATCGATACCACCAGCCTAGTGAGTTCAAGCACGAGTTGTGCGAAACAGTCGGGGCCACCGGTACCGGTGCGGATGCCGGATCTGACGATGGAACGAAAGCAACCCGATGGCGAAGCCGACGTGCTGGTGATGAAGCTTCAATCGCAGATTTGCACTGGATCGAGGCTTCACGACATCGCCGAGGAGCCCGAGCAAGGCGTTGCTTCAGCACCGGCCAATGGATGCGTTCTTGATCAAATTTCCCATGATCTTGACTACCTGCTCAACCGGACCAGATCTGATACGTGAACTAAAGCTTCGGATGTGGGAACTGAGTGATAGACTAGTGGTGCGTTAGTGGTGTGATTTTATGTGGGCGAGGAGCTGTGGTGATTGTTAGGTTTTTAGGAAATTGCAGCGCCTGGCGAGCGTCGGTGAAGTACTGTGTACAACCAAGGTAGGGTTTCTGTAGATAGAATTCTAATAGTGCGTAAATCCTGATTGCCCCGAACTATTTTAGTTGGAATTACTGCAGGGTCTCTGTTGAGAGATGTTATTATGATCGAAGGTTATTGACTATTCTACAACCCAAAGTGTTGATGTTCGATTAAACTTCTCTACTCAACAGCTTTGGAGATTATTATTTTCATCACTTTCCATATTGTGCAGAGAATGGATTCGTGGTTCCTTGAACTATAGTGAAATTGGCAACTTTATCCAGATTTTCTGGCAATCTTCATCTAGACGATGTCACGGTGCCCATATTCGAATGGTTAAGCTTTCATCGGATCAGAATATTCGAAAATTATGGACGTAGTATAACGTGATATCTGAAATTCTTTACATTCATGTAATTTTGCAATGATTAATGACACCAATTATCGTAAGATGTTGAGAACTTACCAGTTTTTTCCTCCTCGCGATCAATGCTGTGGTCCAACATATTTCTGGTATTGACGGATATTTTCAAGAAAATTCATCATTTTTTCTCGATGCAACCAAAGAAAATAATAACAGGTTCTCAGAAATTGACGACCTCTATTACGGCTTATGAGATGGTGGATGAGTTAGTCACTCAAATGTGGATACCGTGACAAAATTCACGTGTTTTGATGAAAACTGCTAAGGGTCGATTAGGATAAGTGCTAAAATTGTTAGAATCCAAACAGGGACTACAGATCATTTCTTTCACAAATAAAAAGACTTTGAGATGCGAGTCATGGATTCAACAAAAACTACGAGGGTGATCTCTTTTCAGCGCCGAAAGATTATGTACATAGTTACAGAGCCTAGTACTCAAGCATTTTAGAGCTAGAGTCTATAAGCTGACCTTGTCAGTCTACCTATTTATGTAAGGATGTGAAAACCGAGTACGCTGACAATGTTAATATCGTAGAATATGGCTCAGAAACGCTTGAGCGTTGAACATAGAGATTCGGTAATCACGTATTCCAAATGAAATAAGACTGCAAGTGAAACTTAAACACAACCTACGAACCGCATCTGAAAATCTCTTCCTGTCGGTGTTATTCGATCCTATTGTTTGATAGTAACAAAAATAAATCGGGAACGAATTGCAAATTTAGTAGCTAATAAGAATCGCTTGCCACGACTCAATTGGACCTCTTAAAAACAGCATCAGTTGAATTAACAACTCGCTGTAGAGTTTTCAGCCAATGGCAGCTAATGAATTCTCGAGTATTTGAGAACGAGCAGAGCTCTCAAAGATTGATGAGCTATCTCCAGAAGACTTCCTACGGAGTGTCTTCCATCATCTCTATCCAATAGTCTTTCGGCATGAAATAATGGAGGCACAAGAGTCGCGCATATTGAAAGAATAAATTCACGGGTAGAAATGAAGCGACCTCTCCGGTAAATCAGGTTTACCGAGCTCGAGAGGAAAAAAATGTCGGAGCCGGAGAGGATTCAATTTTATTAAGTGAGCTGCTTTCATTTCGGTATCGCAGACTCGGCTTCGTTGATTATATTAGTTCGACTGAGGCATCCTGGAGATTTGGCACTCTTCGTTATTACTTACAAGCCTTGAGATGCAATCTTTTCTGCCTCTGAGACTGCCCGAGCTCATTTTTGTATTGGCATCCTGTAGAATGGTCGTCAGGAAAACTATTTTCGCTAGCTTATTTTTCCCAAACCCTTAGAAGCCAACGTCATTATATTGTCTGCTGGAAAGCAGGACATACCTTCTCATTACCCGCAAGCTTCTGTTTTTTCATACTGCATACAGGCAACTTTCATTTTGGTTATGGATTGCTCTAGAAGCTGTAATGGCACGTGAGAAAATCCTCAACATGCTTTAACAACGAAAATGCACTGCATAGGTATTTCAACTCGCCCCTTCCCGAAAATTAAGAGTTTGCATATTATTCAATTCAAAATCACTTCGACTGAGGTACCTAATGAATCAATCCATGGAAGGGGTATGACGGTATCATAAAATCGAATGCAATGATGCTAAAAATCGAATGAATAATGTTTGAATGATTGCTAAGGTAGGTTGTCTCAGGGAGATAGGTTTCCTTCAATCGCCGCGATTCCCCAAGAAGTTGTGATCGACCATTGAGTGTCATTTTATTGTCAAGATTGTTGTAGAGTTATCGAAAATCGTGAATAATCGAGAGATCGGGTAACATGTGAGTTCCATCGTGGGCCTAATTATATTCGTTTTCTAATGTTGCATGTAAATATTTTGTTCATATTTTTAAATGATTTATCGTGAGTATTGTTTTGAATGCTCAAGCAAAGCCTTGAAAAATAACTCATCCGTTCCCAGGAGGAACATATTTTTCAAGAATCGATAGAGGAATATTGAGATACCGTTGTTGATGAAATGTTGTTGATTTTGAGTACGTTTCAAATCAGTAGAATTAAGTCGTGTTTTGATCTAGCACTGTCATTCTGGGCTACTTTGTGACGGGAAAAATTCAGTGAGATGTTGGCTTGCCCCCTGACACGCTATTTCATTGCACTAGAATCAATTTATGCTGTCCCGCCAACGAGAGCTTCTCTAGTAGTCATATTGTTGTACAACTGTCCGACTTTCGAAAGATACATTTCGATACAATCAGTAACCAAGCAGAATCTTCTCTTAAAACCAAAAATTAAAATAAAGTTTTTGATTGATTGATAACAAAAATGATAGTATTCTATGGCACCGCACGTGGACGGGTAGTTTTGTACCAAAGACAGTCTATGACACGAGCGAAGCGAAACTTACAAATCCTTCGTACCAAAACTACCTGTCCGCACACCGTTTCAAACGGCACTTTATAGTGCTATAAAAGTTATGTTCAAGCTGCGATTTTTAGATTAGAGAGCGATAAAACTTATTTCAGCACTGTAAGTATGCGTCAAAAGCCAAACAGAAATAGAGCGAACAGAAAACGAGACAAAGTGGCCCCAGTCGACGATATGTAAATATCCTCTGAAAAACAGATTTCGATCGATATACATAGATTATAATAGAAATTGGATCTACGTCCATATCATCCATGTCATATGTATGGTAGATGATTTTATACCGGGGGATTTTCTCCTCTTAACAACGAGTAATCTCGAACTAGGTTGGGCTGTTTGAATTCTGTAAATATTGGGCGTTACACCAAAAATCTCACAGAGAGTTTTGAGGAACGAATACACAAATACTCAATGATAACTCGGTGATATTATTAGCAGCATAATGGAATCAGGAGCTGTTC
Organism: Eretmocerus eremicus; assembly: GCA_030522705.1. Classification (NCBI taxonomy): domain Eukaryota; kingdom Metazoa; phylum Arthropoda; class Insecta; order Hymenoptera; family Aphelinidae; genus Eretmocerus; species Eretmocerus eremicus. The sequence goes on along the minus strand of JAPYYZ010001815.1, from coordinate 667 downwards.
AAAGTTATCGAAAAGTACCACAAGAGTATACAAATTCGCAAAACTATTCCACAAGCAACTTGTAGTGTGAATGTATTTAGGCAAACAGCAAAGTTGAAAATGCGATGAGCCTTCCTACTACCAATTAAAGCATCAATATTGAATATTGGTGGAAACTGATGAGCCAGTGTCATTTTTCGAATTTCGTCAGGTTCACAAAATTGTTTGGAATCCCTCACATTTTTGATCAAAGAAATGGAAAGTACTAACGAAAATAGATCTCTACACTGAGAATCACTTCCCAACAACACCGATTGCTCTGTATGATACATGTATAAAATAGATCTCTAAGAAACATCTTCCCTCAGCAAATCCGAACTCTTCTCATCACTTCTTCGTCGAAGAAGAGAAAAATTTTGTATAAATTTTCTATTTCGTCTGGATGTAAAACATTCAATGCTCGACTGCATGTTTCGAAAGAATAAGATACTATGTATAAAAACAGATTCCACCATATGACTTGTTTATTTCAAATGAAACCCTACCGAATTTATCTTTTATAACGCACCGACGTTATTTCAGAGTTTTTAAATTATATGATCAGAAAGATACCTTGACAAAATCCCATGTTTCATACATTCGTTCTCGATATTCCGTCTCTTCAAAAATTTCCGACGAGTCCTCGATG
>JAPYYZ010001814.1:0-18466 GCA_030522705.1 Eretmocerus eremicus | reverse complement strand
GGCGGGGAGCCGGTGCCGGTGGCGGCGGGGCCCTGGGCCGAGCCGGGCGCCTCCTGGGGGCTCGGCGCCGCGGCCGCGGGCTGCGCCCCGTCGGCCGTCTGCATGTACTTGGGCAGGAGCATGGCGTTGAGCGCCGGCGCGATCCTCAGCTCGTGCTCGGTGAAGTTGAACAGCGGCGGCAGCTCCCGGCCGGTGGGCAGCCGCGTCCCGGGCTCGCGCAGCTCGTCGAAGAAGCTGTGCGCGCAAGCGCCCAGCGGCGTCATCCTCAGCGAGGGCGTGTACTCGAGCAGCCGCGCCACCAGGTCCATCGCCTCTGGCGGCGTCCGCGCCCTGAACACCTGCAAATTCACGCGCATAGGAGGTCAGTTGCGGAGCTGCCAAACGGCCCGGCCGCGCTCGCGAGCTCTCCACTCCCCTCCCACTCTCCATGAGTTTCACAAGCGGGCTGGAAAAGTGTCGTGGATCTCGATTTTTGACAAGCCATTAGATTGGGGCCAAATAGCTCCTTACAAAACCACGACCGTATCAATCCTTTGACGCCCATATTTTTCTGATGCGCGAAAAAAAATTTTTTCTCGTCAAAACAAAAAATGGTCATTGAGATTAAAGCGGAAGTACAAAAATCAGAGGATCCCAAAACCTGACATGTTTTTGAGCTCTAGCAAGCGTGTGCTTAAAGATATTGAGATGTTTGTTGTGAGAGTATGATCCTTTCAAGTCGACATATTTTTTAGAATTCTTTCAGATTTTTTAATTGTGGCTATTGCAAGTCACAATGACTGAGATTTTTCTTAAAAAATTCAATGTACAAATATGTAATACTGGGAGCCAGAAGATTAAACAACTCTCCCTTAAACCTTTCCCGCAAAAAAAACCACTGACCATGTCGCAATACCACACCTTTCGTCTTGAGCCACAGAAGCAGCTTGGAAAATTGCTTACTGACAAGGATACTTGCTCACTCGCCTAAACTAATGGCTCGTCCATTCGATTTCCGGAAAACACTGGGATTTTGCGTATAATTGGAAAAAGTTAGTGGCAGCCCCTCGCCCTTTTCTCCCACTATCTTTCTTCTTCATGAGAATCTCAAAACAAAACTAGTCAAGAAGGCGAGGAATGAGTCAGGATGAATGGACGGATTCATTTGAAATTCTAAATGCACTAAAAATTTGTAAACAAACAATTTAATAATGATGAAAATTCAGAATTTTTATTTGATTCCATGAGTGCAAATGCTAGTAAGGGATGACGAGAGTACCTACGCTCGAACCAAGGTCTGTTCTAACTCTCGTTGCCTGTCAGTTCGGTGAATTTTGCTGAAATTCTGGCCTCGAGGATTTCATTTTTGGAAGAGGGGGGTTACTAACATTTTCCAATCATTCGCGAAAGCGAGTGTTTTTCAAAAATCTGACGGAAGAACCTTTAGTTTGGGCGAAAGAACAATCATCCTAGCCAGTGAGCCATTCTCCCAACTGTTCCTGTGGCTCAAAACGCAGGGTGGTATCGCGAAATGCTCAGTGATTCTTTGCGGGAAAGGTAAGGGTGAGCTATTCAAAACGGTCGTAGTTTTGATATGAGCTATTTAGCCCAATCAAATTGCTTATCAAAATTCGAAATCCATGATATTTTTTCAGCCCACATGACGCTCATCAATCTCCCATCAATTTCAACCGGTCATTTGTACAGCCGATCCAACGCCTCGATAGAGGTGGAGTTGTTCGGTCAGATACACGCACCGTTCCACGTTTGGCTCTAACCGAGACGTTACATCCGTGTCCTCTCAAATTTTCTCTCCGACAAAACTGCGTGGTCGTCAAGTTATAAAATTACCATCATCATACGCCGACTGAGATCTACTGTAGGCACACGGGTTAATGTGATCTTCCTCCCACCAAGTACAAATTATGCGTTAAAGAATGCCCAAAGGAAACAGGAAGGATGAAAAACAGACAACACTTAGTGTTAAGCCTGGAGAGGCAGTTGGGAATAGAGTGAAAGATTCGAAAATAAATGCACTTATCTAGATCTTTTTCGTCCATCTCAAGATCTACTGGGAGTAATCGGATAACAGGAAGTTAATATTGAATTTGCGCTCATCCCTCAGTTACGACACGCTCCACCTACTCATTTAGATCTCATATCCTCTCAAAGGGCATGTCAAAGGAAGTTTCACCAAAAAATCAGAGTAAGTGATACAATATTTTACAATTTCAATTTGATGATAGATTATTCAACACGATAGCTGCAACAGAGGCGTGTCATCCATCATGGGAAGACCACGAGAATCAACTCAGTTATTTATGGAAAGATGATTTTTACAGCTGAAGAAAATGAGCCTAAGCATTTATGAATGAAACCTTCAGCGTCAACTTGCTTCTGAAAGCTTTTGGCAAAAAAATGAAGTTAATGTCAGGATGTACATTGGCTAATGATAGTTCAAGCTTCGATCCACAAATATTGAGTTGGCGTATTTTGCAGGTTCTAGGAATCATGTTTTTATGATCGTATCAGACTGTTTCTGTGGTCTTGACATGATCCATGACTCATACCTGATGCAGTCCTTATGTGAATTAGTAATGTTAGACCTATTCAACAGTGTAATAAAGGGAAGAACTTGATGTTATATCTCTTCAAATAAATTACAGAGAATGAAAGTTCGAAAAATGAAATCTCACTGAACACTTTTCACTTACGAAAATTGACAATTAATAATTCTGATGTCTTAATACAACAAAAATTGATGTGGAATTTTCAAATATCTAACTGAATCAAATTTGGGTAGCAATATTTTTTAATTTGGGTAACAAATTTTGTTGGACACTGATTTTAGCTCACAGAAAATCGAAAAATCACATGTACGATACACGCAGACGGTGCCGAATTCTTTACCTGACCACGTGAGCAGATTTAGTTTGTCCATCAAGTATTTCCAAGATGGAACATCTATTGGGGAAGAAACACGATTCATTTTTCTAAGAAATTGCATCAAGAGTGACAACTAGACCTCACATCTTTTTTAGACATCGCGAAAAAGATTTCTGACCTCAAAAATTTCAAAAATAACTAAGAAGGCTCCCAACTCATTTTCCATTTTGTTAGTATTTGAGTTGTCAGGTGTAGAAAAACAACACGTGAAAAAATTCATGGTACTTGGCAACCACGTAACACGTCCCAATAACTAGGCATCACTTACTCTAATTTTTTGGTGCTTGGTGGAACACTTTGGCAAGCTCATTCGTTGAAGCCTTAACTGCAAATCATCAGTAATACGTATCGATACTTCCGTGAAGATCGGAAAGTCATCAAGTTGTCTACGTCTGTTTTCAGTTTGCCAGTTACATGTAGAAAAGAGAAGTGAACCTCGACAGAGATCTACTATTCAGTCACCAAGCGCAGCTTTTGTGACTAACGATAAAAGTAGGTCTCTAGTGGGAGAACGACGTGTGAGAATATGTGACTAGAGAAAATTGCAAAGATCCGGTTTCCACGACTATGTAGCAAAAAAGATTCACTCTTGGTGATGACTGATGTATCCTCAAAATGTGTAGAAGTTATTGTGTAACATTTGTAAGTTAACTTCACAGTGTATGAGATGATTTTGCTCAGAGTTTCGAAACTTATTTGCAAAATCACGAAAAGAGTGGTAAATATTTAGATCACTGAGCTAGTTGCGAGAGTGAGATAATGTTCGATTACACATAAATCTAAGTAGTACCCAACAGATGAGATTGATGTGGATAAATGTAGAACTGCGATAGTACTGTGTAGCTGATGAGATAGATACTTGAACATTTATAGTACCTTTTGCCATGGATGAGACTTGATTTGCGGGAATTTGAACTCGGTATAATTAGGATTCATTTCACGAATCTGATCGCGTGTCGGTGTACCCAGAACTTTGATTATTTCAACCAGCTGATCAACGCCACTGTCTCCAGGAAAGATGGGTTGGCCAAGCAGTAATTCTGCTAATACGCAACCGGCACTCCACACATCTGATTAAGAAAGAGTATATTAGAAGTGGTTCTCAACTTCTTAATCTAGTATTAGAGTCAACTCGAATTGAAAGGAGATCCATTGGAGTTTTGATTCAAAAAGTCTCAAAGATTTACTGAAGAAAAGAATCCAAAACATTCGAGAGAAATCTTCAAATTCTGTGGTTTGATGCTCAATTGCATTTGGCAATCATCAACAGAAACCTGCGTTTCTATTCCTGAGATTTCTTTTACATTAAATGTACCATTTTAATTATTCATGACTACATCGAGAAAGATTCTAAAAGACTATGATAATGAAATGGGAGTAATATTTTTCTTCTTACCAATTTTGGTGGTGTAATCAATAGCACCAAAAATGAGTTCGGGAGCACGATAGTAGCGACTACATATGTAAGAGACATTTGGTTCTCCTTTAACGAGATGCTTAGCTGATCCAAAGTCACATAACTTTAAGATTCCAGTCTCAGGATCTAGTAGCAGATTCTGTGGTTTTATGTCTCTGTGGCATATCCCTAACGAGTGTATGTACGCTAGCGAGCGAAAGAGTTGATACATATACAACTGAAAAAAAAGCATGGGTTAATATTCATCAAGTTTTCGAACAACTTCGGATGACGCATCATCCCAAAGATCACTCCATTGTCACAGCCGAACAAGAATAAAAGTAGGTGAATGGACCATTAGAAGATAAACACTGACACAATGCATTGGTACATCATACTTTTTGATTTGCATCTAATGAAGAGTTCCCAACGCTTCTAACTTTATAATGCCTAGTAGGTGCATAAATAGTTCATCAAACAGGGTCTGGAGGAAAACAAGCATTCGTTCGTATTCCACATTGCTATTGATTTGACATTTACACTTTCGATGCGATGTGATCAGGTGATTTTGCATCTACTAGCACATACGTGCTCATCACCAACTCTGCGTTTCGTCATCATCAAATCTGACCATGATCAATATTTCGGACATCAAATCACGGAAGATTTGCAACTTTCCAAGTGCGTCATCGTTACAGGCAGGCTTTGTGGCACTGAAGGAAGTTTAAATCTTCTTGTCATTCACATGGCAGCGAAAGTGTAATCAAAGAGAATGTAAAATAAGTAGGTCAGGGAATAAATGGTCCATCACATACAAATAGCCGACAAATCATTGCTTAGCTAATTGAAACGAGCTTCTTACCTTTATGAAACTGATGGGTATCGTTTGTTTACTCTTGCTGTAATGCCGAGCCACCTTATATACAGTTTCAGGGATGTACTCTAGGACTAAATTCAGATAAACCTCGTCCTTCTGCAAAATTGATGTCAAATATAATCAGTTCTGAGTGAGAAAATAGCTTGACTATCATATCAATGCAAAAGCAGTTGAATACAAGACCGATACGACGGATGCCATGAAATAGAAGCATACGGATTTTTCATGGGAAAGGAAAACGATCAAATAGTTGCCCTCTAACGGTTGGTTATTTGTTTCTTTGATTTTTTTTTTTTTTTGGAAAACCGAAATTGGTGTATTATATCTGCATCATCATAAAATAAAAAAGCTTATGGCAACATTACTACCAATCTCACGAGACAAGGATAATCAAAATTCGATCACGGTTCGATTTTGGGCGAATCACAGACTTTGACTTTCATAATGAGAAATAAGCTCTACCTTAACAGGATGAATTGATGATCGGAACGTCAACAATTAGTATGAAATCATATTGGTTCAATTTCTATATATTTGCAGGTCTTGTAGCAGGCCAATAAAATTACCCGAAATTCTTTCATGCATTTTTCTGTATTCTTCTTATAGAATATTAGATCCTAAGACTAGCTAAGCAGCCCAAATGATTTCATTGTGATCGGATAATTGTTTTCGATACTGTGGAAACATTAGAAGAGGGATCTTCGATATTTCCAATGATTCTAAAAATATTTGTTTTATACTACTCTGAAGCATGAGTGCCTAGGGACTTTCTGTGGGACAAAAACTCTCCATCTACGGGTACGATTAAACTTACGTCCACGTGAAAGACTGGATTAGTCGCGTCTAAGACGTTCTACAAAATAAGATGATGATAAGCATGCATTAAACGAAATAATGACGAGATTTTACTCAAGGATTCTTATTTCGTGACTGAATAAAAATTTGAAACCATCACAAATCATACAATTTTTCCAAATAAACTGAAGTAGAATTCAACTTCTTGAGATAAAGATTGAGTGATTAAATTTTCCTACATGGCTGACCAATAATAACACCAAAGTTCTTCCATTCAACAGCTTAAGCCTATTCATGTTATCAGTTCAAATTTCTTTGGCAAGTTGAGATTCATCAGTATCAAATCGATTGATAAGGACAGCATCGACTGTAAACGGGAAGTTTATTGTTTCATCCTAGTACTCAAAATTTGTTACGTGAGTACTATATATGATACAACGAAGGTTTGAATAAATTGAGATCCTCCATCCCACGTCTCGTGATTATTATTTAGATACAAATTTATGTAAAGAAATTCTGATATAGTGCAAGCCTACACGAGTTTTATTCCAACATGGATAGATTTCGAAATTATATGAACAAAAGTTTCACGCCAGTCACCATAAAATTACTTTCTTAATGGTAAATTGTTATCCAATGAGAAAACGATTCCAAGAACAACTCAATAACAAGAAAGTCCTATATGAGCCTTCAAAACACAAATTTACACATGAGAAATGATCAAGATTTTATAATTGTCAGATCTTTATATTAGAGTAAAGAGCAAACCAAAATCGAGTAGCTGATTCTTGAATTGAAAAACTTTCAGCTGACAAGACTGAAAAGTTTTTTCTGATCACAACACTCTCGATTTGTACTTTGAAGCTCAATGGATGGTTCAAAAATATTTTGATACATCAAACTCATAAGGAAACTTCTTGTTGAAAAAGATGTCATTAATCAAAAGATATTTACCTTATCACCACTAGAGTAGAAGAAATACTTCAGCTTTACGATGTTGCAGTGTTCTAGACGTCGCATTATTTGCAATTCTCTGTTCTGAAACGGAATAGTAATATGTTATCTTAGTTATTCTCGTCCAGTACTGGAGAGTGATAATTAGATTAAATAAAAATGCGTCCCCAAATAAATTGTTCTTATTATATACGTATCATCAATTTTTGCTTGAAGTAGAATTATTCAACTATTAAAATTGTTTCACTAATGACTCACGCACTCTTCCTTTGATGACAATCAAGTTGAAGGGCTACATTCGAGATAAAGATATACTTGGTTGTTACTGACAAATGGGAGGCAAAATCTGATCTTCTAAGATCAAAAGTTCTTTGAAAAAAGATTATCTCAACATGGATTTTTTCGTAAATATTCTCAATGGCCCAACAGACTTTTGTTGCAAGAGCATATAAAAGGATCATTTTTACAACGTGATTCTCATTTTCACCATTTTGAAAGACCCAATTTTTTTTTCCGAACGTAGGAGCTCCATCCTGAGACCTAAGTCCCGGTATTCGGCACCTGGCACTTTTCAAGTAATTGACCACGGGGAATACCGGTAGATTCAGGACGTTTGCTCGATCAGTTGAAACTTTGATCGAGATATTGAACTTGCGATGGAGGCAGTAAGCTGAAAGACATACCTTGAATCGTTTGTCTTGCAAGACTTTTTTGATTGCGACAGTTTCATTGGTTTCGCAAAGTTTGGCTTGGTAGACGACACCAAAGCTGCCGTTGCCGATGACTTTGGTGTCGGTGTAGGCGATTTCTTGGGGGCGATCCGGCCCGGCACCGGGGGTCGCCACCACTGTTGTTACCTTGCTGCCATCCTTGCCTGCATTGTACATCGCACCACCCATAGAAAAAAACGAAAACAACCAGAACGTTATGGTACATTTTCAAACAATGGCTTACAATGGAAAATTGCAATGTGTACACCTCATACCGATGAGCATCTTGTAATAAGAATTTTTCTACGTTAGTCCACTGGACACGATAATGAACAAGAGAATTCCATATTCAGATTAAGGGATCACATCAGATGCTGGGATATCGTGATGGCACTGTTGCGACTCTTAGCCGCACAAAATGAGAGTAAGAACAAAAATTGAAAGATTCTGCGTAATACTCGAGCTTTTTAATCGCCCCCTGGAAATCCCGTGGAAGGGGGGGGGGGAGATTTGGAATATGACTCTTTGGAAAATATAGTAAATTCTGAAATTGAATATGAAGAATTTTCGATGCCTTAACAGGCAATGATATGATACGAATCATGAATCAAGAGTGAGTTCTTTACAATTTTATTCAAATTTGTCGATATTATGTAAAAGCGCTATGGAAAATCTCCCGAGAAATGCAAATTTTCAGATGTTGAGTCTTGTGAATGACACTTGATTTCAATCGGTATTGTCGCAACGGTCGAAGTAGTTTTGACAGCTAGATAATCCGAAAAAGGTTTCAAATTGAATCTACAGAGAAGAAAAACTCTACTCTCTTCCCACATTAAAAAATAGTTTTTCCATATTGTAGATTCTCCTCTCTCGTTATTGACAAAATACTTTCTTGTTACGAGTTATTTTAGGGAATGTCTTTACATGATCAGAGTGTAACGAAATTGAGCGAAAGGCAAATTCTGCGAGTTTGAGGACCGTAAGCTGTTAGAGATCCAAGACACAGGCGGTTCTTTTTGGAATATAAGCGTAATAGATTTGATACATGACACTGGTTTATTCGAGAAAAATTAAGCGTGTATTCGGAAAAAGAAAATATCAACTTTGCGTCAACATAGATGAGCTATCAAATGTACGTGAGCTGAATGCGAATCTTCTCCAACAAGTTACCGAATGATTTTTCAAATAAGGCGAGGCCAGATCGGATATTGTTAAGTGTCACAAGGTAGTAAGTATGAGAGGAATAATAGATTTACAAGTGGCATGCAAGGATTTCTTGTCACCCACGATCTCTGTGATTTCGTATTAACGTTTCGTGCGAACCCACAGGAACGTTTCGTCTTTGCAATTCACCTCATTGCATCGAGATTTGAAAGTAGCTACCAACTTTTGAAAGTATTGCAATTAAAAAGATTATTGAGGATCTTATACTACAGAATTTCCATTCAAAATCACCGACCGAAGCATTCACGACAGTGCAAAATATCATTGTCACAATTTCCCTTGAATCATTAGAGATTACATAAACAAGCACGAATATTTATGAAAAGTCATATGAGCTGTTCCCTGCAAAAAGGTACTAGGCGTCTCTTTCATATCCGTACATGTTTTGATCCTGCACGGTTGAGCAATGTATCGGAGTCGCATATGAATCACTTTCTAAGACATAATGTATCACAAAAATGCTAGAAAAATGCCTTTTCAGGGCTCATCTTGTAATCTAAGAATGCCGGATGAATCCTTAGACTCATTCTTCTTCGCTTTTCAGGAGTGGACTTTTGCAAATATGCTCATATTATATAGGTACATATATATTAATGCAAACTTATATAATTGAGGCAAAACTATTGCGAAGTAGTATTGGTGGCTCTTCAACTTCAAGTATACACAAACAGATTTTCATAATTGTCCTCCACAACAGATAAAAATATGGAAAATTCGTTGAGCTCCTATCTACCGATTATTCCAACTGAAGAGGAACACGATGTCACACGGTTGAATATTTCTCTTTCACGCGAAAAAGTTGAGGTTTGCATTTAGATGCGTATCAAGACCATTCGCCAATATTTCACAAATTCAGTAAATTGAGCGTTCCTCTTGTGAACATCCGAATAATCGTCGAATTACATGGATGCTTTGGTTACGTACGCAAATAGAGCTGGTACATAAATAGATACACACTAACCGAAATAAGAAATGCCGTCACAGAAAATTTATTCGTCTAATTCTATGACCCGCAACTATATTTAAGAACGATAGGAGAGCGCAAAACTCCGCGAAGAGCTGAAAAAATTATTTTAAAGAAAATCAATGATGGGAGGGAATATTCCGTTAAGAACATGAGAATATTCGGAAGGAATGATTTAAAAAAAGTAAAACATGCTTTCCAACTATTCCTGAAGTTCCATACTTTAGTACCTTTCGCCAACTGAAAATTTCGAGCATCCCAAGTTGAGATCACCAAGAATCTTTCAAGTCCTTCAATTTCACCAAATTTTTTTTGTGAAAAATCGGTGAAAAGGGATTTGCAGGTACATATTTTGGGGGAAATAGTAAGACCGACTGCGAGCGAAACAATGTTGCGCCGTGTATTTTTTGTCACCTACATATGCAGCATATGATATGCACTAAGCCAAAGTTCTAACCTATATCACGGTCATAGGTTAATATCATCGACTTGATGTTCGAAATTTAAAGTGTCCAAGTCTCTTTCGAGTAAATACCGGAATACTGTGTCTCCATTCACCCAATATATTCTCCTTCTCCAAAGATTTCCCTTTCAAATGGGGCAGCTTTTTCCTCTTTTTATTCAGCAAAAAATTTTCAAAAACTTCAATGTAGCATTCACATATAACAACTGAAGAAAGATAGAAAAATAATCAAGAATAGTTCATCATGATCACAGATCGGAGACAGTGCTCTCGGGATATGAGAAATTGTTTTTTGATACGTGAAACAATTCTAGTCAAAAACTTTCACTGGGCAATGTGTGATTAGCCCGAATCTTCTCATTTTTATTGTCTATTGCCGACGGCGTTGAGATGAAATTTAGCTAACAATCTTCATTCGAAAATATTACATCATTAATCATTCCCTTGAAATGAATACAACTCACTACTGAACAGCAAATGCGATAAGAATCTCACGATTTTTTAATCAATTTTACAACATGAGTATTTCAGCAGAGTAATGAGTAGGAAATTTTCACGGTAATTTTTTCGTCATTTGCATTGATAACACAAGCTCATATTATCTCAATGGTAGATCTACGGCTGAGAGAATATGACAGCAATAATGGAGAAAATAGAAATCTATCCAAGTTATTCGAATTTGTCAAAATACAATCTACCTGCATTCAATTTTAGACGTGTTCTAAAAATTTTCGGAAAATTTTAGAAAGATTATTGTAATTCTTTACTTCCACGTGGAAACATTGACTCATCTTGAGCAAAAGCCACTTTCTTTCCAAGTTGCCGAGGACTAATGATCTTACAATGATAACGGGGATACATAGGCTTTTGGGCGCGAGACAGTCATAGAGAGAAGAACACGATAACTGTACTAGCCACTGTAGTAGTCGAAAAATATACGATAATAGCACAATTTCTCTCCTTGAGTAAAAATGACAACAAAGAGAATACACTTTGTGAATTAGAATGAGATAGTTTCAGTCTTTTCATTGAGTCTCTAAAGAGTCAATTTTCGAATTTCTCTGAATGATTCTTTCCCAATTTCACTCCATTCGAGTATAATACGCTCTACTCGAGGCTTCGACTGGAACATATACCACTATAATCGAGTAAAATGCGTAAACAGACACTCGAAGAAATTTGTTGAGAAATTGTGATTAGTCAAATTTTACGGATAGCCATTCCGATCCATCGACCCATATTCTGATTCCGATGCTCCCTTGGCTTATGAAATTTCAAGAGAGTTTTCAGATGGTCCCGAATGTAAAGGCTCATTACAAAGGAATATATGATTTTTCTGTAACTGTGAAGCATTATTCATAAAAACATCAATTCGACAAAAATAGTAAAACAATCAGAAAAAGAAAAAGACAAATCTTTTGAGAATCGTTGGCAGTTGAAAGAAAATCTTGAGATATAGAATAGGAAAACGTTTGACTTTTTTATCAAAAATATATTTAAAAAATTATATCTACCAGACGGAGACATTTCAATCTCCAAAACTCCGTTCCGTCAAGTTACGGGATAGAAGGAATCTTCGGGTAGGTTTGAATATCATGTTGCTGAACATTGACAAATAACATTATTGTAATGACTATTATTAATATCAATTCGATAATGTCAACATTATTGATATTGAATTCTAAACTGACAAGTAACGTCGAGCATGGGATTTTGATATACTCTAAGGTGACATAAGTTTGCCTATCGACGTTCCCTATCCATTCAAGACTTGAGGACCAAAGCAATTGTCTGGAACAAATAACTATATCTATAAAAAACAGTTACAGAGGTACTCCACCAAACCACCGAAGCATAAAATGAGCCGTAGAAATACCGATTATAAGAAATACTTAAAACTCGAGAAATATGCATTTACAAGCGTTAATATTCGATAAGAAAGATTGAGATTACTATTTGGCTGTTGTCTGTATTGCTCCAGATAAGTTGACATGATTTGAAATAGCATTGGCAAACTGATATTCGATTCATAGTTTGAGTTGGGAATTTATGAAAATTGATATTCTAAGTTCAACACAATGTTAGAGATAATTCTAGACCAATCAATTCGACCTGGATCATCGTAAAGCTTTAGGAACATTTGATCAACGTTACCAAGTTCACAAAAAGATAGGAAAAATGTCCCAAGAGATGATCCGAAACTGCTATACAATTAGTCGAAACTCAATTCGTTCAATATCGGCGCCTGAAATTTCTAAATCTCACCCTTCACTCACAAGCAGTATTCGTTAACTTATATGAGCGCATCATGCTCTCTCTGACTTTGTCAAAGATATCAAATGGAAAATCAATGAAAATTGACCCAGGACCTCTGATTTTCAGAGGTTTTGGATTTTGTGCGGAGAGAGTGCTTTCTCTGCAGGGAATAGCTAGGATAATTGAATATGAGTATCAGTAGAAACCCGTCAGTATGAAGCAATAATGCTGATTTTTCCAGCATAATTGATTGAAATGGACGGATCCTAACAGACATTCTGTCTCAACTATTTCTCGCGAAGAGAGAAGATCCTCCATTAGTATCCTCATGGAATCTGACTAGCTGACTAATAAAATATGTGTTGATTTTCGTCGTAAAATGACGCCTACACATCTAATTGAACGAATACATTTCATAGCTCAAAGATGAACCAAACTCTTGATGAAGTCAATTTCTCTCGCTCCCAGACAAGCTCATACACCAGGTCAGTTATCATACTCTTGCATGGCCGTTTTATCGATCGAACCGTGTTGGGTTCGGAATTGAAATTGATTTTTTGACCTTTTCATTGCAAGATGTCAGAATCTTTGTCGTTAGATCCATCAAGACTTACTTCACGGGCGTCTTTCTCATTCGCTCATCATCAAATCGCAACAAATTATCCCATAGAAAAATTCGAAGAACAGAACGGCGGAGGTCATTACTAAATGATCGCCCCCCCCCCCCTCATTGAAATAAGCTAATCTTTTTGTGGTACCCATGCTCAATTTTTGCAGTCATTCTACAATTTCAAAAACTTCATCAACCTTGTACAAGATGTTTGAAGTTGATTTGTTCAATTGACGGCCTGAAAGGCGTCAAAAATGGTTTCCCGACTCTGATTCTAGCGACAACACAAACGACGCTTCATTCTCAGATGAGATATACGCCCCTCAAAGATACAATTTGAAATCCAAGACATTTCCCAAGATTATTTTCAAAGAACACTGAAAGATACATGATCACATATATTATATTACCACTCATTGTTAGCGACTATCCGTGAAGATAAGAATAGTCGGATATGTATTCCAGATTTGACCAAAATAACATTTCCCCAAAAACTCCTATAGTTCAATAACGCTCCTGAAGAAAAGCATGAAAGACTAAAAAAAAATGACGAAAGATAACATCAGTATTTTCATGGTTCACGACATGTTTAGTTTCAGGAAATCGAAATGTTGCGTTAGATTCGATGCATATAATAAAAAAAATATCAACGTGTGCTATGGCTAAAGTCACATCTGCACTCACACAGCAGAAAGACATAGCCAATTTTTTGGAGAAGAAGAAGAAGAGTAAAAAAAATCTGAGATGTTAATGCAGTTGAGGAGTTAGTCGGCAAGGTATAATCTGAATGGAGAAATCCATGGTTCAAGACTGAAAATTGAACATTCGAGGAAAACTACAAAAGATACCAAATCTGATCAAGAGGAATAGGTGTAATGCGCTCACGTCTTTCCAATCTCAGTCGCCTAAGGAACTTGCAGACCTTTTTGTACGCGGTATTCGCCTCCCCGTTGTTCAGCTCTATTGTACTCGGCGTTCTCATTGTTCGCGAGCTTTCTACTTTTCCATTACTGGATCAGAAAATTTTGGTCATAATAGCTTGATGTTGAATCATAAATATTGGAAAAATATTGGAAGTGTTTTTTGTGTGAACTTGTAGGTTAGAATAAAAGGTCAGTTGATGTGGAAAACAATGCGTGCAATTAAACATGTCAAGAGCTGAGTCTCTGCAAGGACTCGCTTTCTGAGTTCATCGTCAGAAATGAAATATCAAGTTCATAGTCATAGTCAGCATCGAATAATTACATAGAGATAGATAGTTGAGAATTGCAGAGAATGTTGAAGTCGAGAAAACATACGTAATTGCATCTCTCCTACAATTCGCACAAAAGACAATCAGAAATAGCTTGATATCTGGTCTAATTTTGTACCTCTTCGACTGATAACGCGCCATTACCCACTGGCTCTTGGGGTAACGCCACTGTTGTCGCGGTTCCGACCAATCAAATACAGTTGCTGGAGCCATTACATCATTTACCACACTCTCACTGTGGGCACTATTAAACGATATAAATGACGGCTTGCCGAATCGCGAAAAGATATTGCTCTAGCTTTCCAGAATGGATACAAAGGCCTCGTGGAAATTCGTCAAGTGAGTTGTCGTCGTATCGACTCGCTTCAGCCGAACTCATAAATTACGAGCTCAAATAATAACACACAATTGCATCAGTTGGGGTGTACGCGTCAGCTGAACTCGCGATATTCTCTTAAATTTGTCCGAGCACCGAAGGGGGTCAACACTTTGTTGAATCACTAACAAAGCTCCCAAAGGACGATCGTGGGACTGTGCCAAGCATATTCCCGGCCACAAGGCGGCCAGCGACACTAGCGAATTTCAAGTATTTCCGTCAGAACGCGACGCACGGGTGTACAAAGGCGCGAGCTTTACACCGAATTAGTGGCTGCTCGGCGCATGACTGATCCACACGCGCCATACAACTAGATCTCCTACTCTTGATCTCTCTCCCTCTCTGTCTCTTGGACGCACTCTGCGCTAAATCCACGCAATCATGCGAAGAGCCCAGTGGGAGTCTCGCTCGGAGTCTCGAGAGCAAGAGGGAGAGAAACAGAGCGAGACAGTGAGACCGAGTCGCGAAAAAATAGTTGGAACTGCGGCAAAGAGACGATGAAGAACGAGAAGCTCCGATAGTGCTGTGTATTAAGTGGGATACCACATCAGAATTTATTGTGCACGTGCGCCTGCGTTTCGATACTTATTTGCATGCGGAATAATATTCATGAGCCAGTCAACCGATATTCGGCCTCGCAGTCTTGTCCAACTTCTGCTCCTTAACCTAAAGTCATAATCATAGCAATCCATTTCGGCTTTGGTTTGCTAAACTCAGCAATAATGGGCTTTTGTATATAACGGGCATGCTTTCACGCAAAGGAATGAAAGAAAATATTTGAAACTGAAAATGGATAGTGGTTATACATTGAGGTACGGAATGTTTAGTAGACGGCGATGTTACAAGAGGAATTTGACAAGCTAACTTGTAAATTGTATACACTTGCGCGGAGTTCGCTCGGAGATACACTCCTTTCCTCCCGAGTTACTATTTTTATTTGTGTAATTTTTGAGCAAGAATGAATGATTGGGAAAAGACGTGTGAAGTAATTTTAGCACCTTACAGTTGGACACTATTTCTTGCTTAGAGTAGCGAAAGAAATTCACGTTGATTGACCATGCAAAATAGATAAGGAGTATTAAGGGACCCAAGAATCGGTGGACAGTTTGGAATTAACAAAGTTTGATCGGATTATTCACGTAATTTGCAGAATCATCCATTCTTAGTCTCAAGGCAGAGGTAGCTATTGAAATCTTTCTTATCCATTCAACCCGTCTCATAAACTTACTGCTATTTCGGATACCAAGAAGTCTCCACAAAGCTCAATTAGCGTGGTCAACTGATCATTTCATAAAAAAACTCAGCACTCTATTCAAACGCAACTAGTGAGATTATCAGAGCGGTTGCTTGATTACTCAAAATCTGATAACAGAATTTTTCGGACCACGGCAAGAATTTGCCATAAAAAAAATACTCTTTTCCGATCTGAGAAAAGTTTTCCCATAGTTTTTGAATGATTCTTTGAAGCCTTTTCCTGTGGCGCAGTAGTCCCACACTTTGCCTAGAATGCACACGCAATCTGATAAGTAATCTCGCACATGTCATCACCATATCTTTTGAATCTTATCGATATGAATTCACAATACATCTGCGGATTTCCAAGGCATCTATCGTTGCGTATGAACAACGCCGCGCGGTATTTGCAAGAAATTGACACTTTTTTTAATCGAGTTAGTTGAGTTAGTTGCCGATGTCGACACCGCAGCAAAGCGATCGCGTTTGAATATGTTAAAAGCAAGGTGTGAAAGTAAAGAACCACCGGCAAGATAAATTTTCCCAAGTATTTCGTTCCCGGTGACTCGAATGTGACAGGGGCAGGAAAACAAAGATTTAATACATCATCCAAAAAATTTCGTGAGACGGCGAAGAAAAACCAAAATGATCTCGTCAACCCTTCACAGCGACATGGGTGTAATGAAAAATAAAAAATAAATAAAAAGTAATTTTTTGCCCTATACTTGTTTTTTTGGGTTACCGTAGCCAAATAAATGCCAATTCTTTAATAAACTAACAGGACGCGGAGATCAGTCACCAAGCCAATGGTTAAAGTCAAAGCTGCACTGACTGGTGTCACGCGGGAATAGATGAAAACTCGAAAAATCTCAGAAAAACTAAGCGATCGATCTTTCATGAGAACCGCGGAGATTTGAACCCTAAGATTTAAATGACGCGTAGTGACAACATCACTCTAGCGAAAAGACATACCCAACATTTTGAAGAAGAAGAATAAGTCAATAAGTAAAAAATTTTACCATCAAAACGATTGAGAGGGGTTCTTTAGAAGATTTGTTGAAGTATTTAGGTGGAACACGAAGATCCCAAGAAATAACGCATCACTCGTTTTCCAAGTTTTCTAACCAAGGAGTAGCAATCCCAGTTTGTTCCCATTTTTCCACGATTGCTAGACACCCTAATTCACTAAAGTATTCCAATCATATTGATTTTTTTAAAGAACTTAAGGCCATGTTGGAGAAAAATCTGAGGTGTTACGTTCCGAGTAAACCTTTCAGCAAATCATGAAAAATTTTTGGTAAATATTAAAAAACTGCGAACATACCCGGATTGCTATGGTTTTGAGGAATAACTAGGAACAGCTACGAATGCGATTGGGTGCGAATTAAAAGAACGGCATCGAATTTGCCGAAGCATCTTTGGTTGGATCGTGCATCATTCTGGGGCAATCGCGATTCGATGCCATTTCTTCAATTTGCATACAGTCACATTCATAGTTGTTCCTAATCATTCCCTAAAACTATAGCAATCCGGCTACGTTCGCAGGTTTCCGAGATTTGCTTCCTACTTTTTTATAATTGAATTCCAAAGAGGCTTTAAAATTTGCTCCGACATGTACTCCATCGAAGAAAATAAAACACCAAGCCGGAGACGACATGGGTACAAAACATCAAAGATGAACATGTGACAGCGAGGATTAGAGAAGAATCATGATAACCTTATCTGTTTTGAAACTCACGTGTTCTATGCGTAATGATGTTGAAATCAATACAAAAGATGCAACTG
This sequence comes from Eretmocerus eremicus, assembly GCA_030522705.1. Lineage (NCBI taxonomy): Eukaryota > Metazoa > Arthropoda > Insecta > Hymenoptera > Aphelinidae > Eretmocerus > Eretmocerus eremicus. The sequence continues at coordinate 646 of JAPYYZ010001814.1, read as the reverse complement.
CAAAAGTCTTGCGTGTATCTCCCTTCTGAGTATGAAATGATTCAGTTTCCATGTAATCATTTCGATTGAAATAGAACTGATCCTCAATTTGAATGATTTCACTAACGGTCAATTGTTGTGTATTTGTGGAGATCTCAAGAATCGTTGAACAAGCCGATAAAAGTGATTTTTAGTCGAGAACGATAGTAAAATCCAATCAAACAAATGATGGTTTGCGTTTTTCTTGACGAGGATAGGAAAATTTGTAACGCTGTGGCAATAGCATACTTTGAATAGTGACAAAATATTTCCAACTCATAGGAACACGGCTTCGCCTCGTAAAATTTGTATGCGTGGAATAAAGTGATTTTAGCTCACTTTTTTGCGTTTGTATTAACGACAATTTCGAAATAGATAGGAAAGATGTAAGATCTTAGTTTTACGTCTCGGCACGTGCTCTTTCGAGCTCTATGCAGACGGCACCCATGTGCGTGGGGTTGAGTTACGCTCAACCAGCACGTCAGCAACTGCCAACTACCGATTCCACCTCGGTGAGGGGGACCTGCAATTTAAGGTGGGTTCCGAACCATCGAGACCGCCGTGAAAAGCTCATGGAAAAAAGCCTGAGTGGTGCCGGCTGGAAATCAAACCCTGGCCTTCCGCGTGA